>NGKJ01000077.1:147941-161390 GCA_002162495.1 Myriosclerotinia curreyana | reverse complement strand
TAAGATAATATCTTATATTAAAAAAGTCTAGATTTTAATAAAGAAAAACCTTACCTTATTAACCAATTAATACCTTATATTCCAAATTGATTATAAATATTATAAAAATATTTTAACTTTAATTAATTGATTTTTCTAAAAATACAATTTATATTTTTAAAATATTTTTTAACTTTGAAATATATATTTTAATTTTTATTTTAAATAAAAATATATATAAAAAATATTTTTAGTTTTTTACTTATTTATTTATTATATATATTTTTATTTTATAAATTTATCAAAATATTAAATAAATAATATAAATTAAAATTAATTAATTTTAATAATTTTAATAATAATATTATTATTGGAATATCAGATCAGTAGTACAAGTTGATGATATATGTATATAGTTAATTATTATACAAGTATTTTTAAAGGATGAGGACCATATAGTTTTGTAAAATAATATAAATCTGTATAACTAAACCCTAGCTTTTAATATGTATTTCTAATACTTCTTTTATAATTAAGCTTTTTTAACTTTCCTGAAATATATATAACTAAGTGCTATTAACTTTGAAACATAAACCTAAACATTTAGTTTTCAATAGGATGTATAATGAAATAATAGAATGTTTAAACCTTGTTAAACTTTTATAACGAATTTAATATTTGTAGTTATCTATATCTTTTGTAAAGTTTAGTTAACTTTATAATCTTTAATTATATTGTGAAAGAAAAGTATTTTTGATGTATAAGAATAGGCTTTTATCTAAATTATTTAAAATAATATAAATTCTAATAAAATTAAAACTTTAATATAAATTATTACTTTTCTTATAGTTTTATTTAACTATTATATAATAGTAATATAAAAAGGTAAAGTTTTAAGATATTAAGGTCTTTTTAGCTTTTTAATAAAAATAATAAAGTTTAAGGGCATCTTGTTTCTTTATAGCTTTTTAATATTGAAAAATAATAAAATTTAAAAACGTTTTGTTTTTTTATAATCTTTTAAACATCGAAAAATAGTAGAATTTAAAGGTGTTCTGCTTTTTTATAGCTTTTTAGATATCAAAAAGTAATAGAGTTTAAAGGCGTTTTGTTTTTTTATAACTTTTTAATATTAAAAAGTAGTAAAGTTTAAAAACGTTTTGCTTTTTCATAATTTTTTAAATATCAAAAAGTAATAAATAATAATAAGTTATAATAAAGCTTTTTTAAATAGATTTATAATAACTATTTTTATTTTCAAAAACAAAATAAACTCTTTTCGAATTATCTTTTCTATTTAATTCTTTATCTCTTCAATTCCTTCTTTTCTTTTTAAACTCTTCATTAAAGTTTGATTTGGATAATAAAAAAGAAAAAAAGAACTTTTTGCTTTTCGATTTATACTTTGGCTTTAATTTTGATTTTTGTTTTTTCAATTTTGAACTTTTTGCTATATTTCAAGATTTGTTTTTTTTAACTTTCTTTTATACCTTAATATAATTTTTGCAGAATTTTTATATATACCCCTATTTTTTACAAAAGTAGCATTTAAGTTTATTTAAAGTTTTAGTAATATTAGTAGCTACAAAAAAAGAAATCATTTTATTTGATTTGAGTTCTTCAATAGTATATTCTATTGTTATACTTTAAGAAAATGCTAGTTTTTTGTTAATTTACTAATTAGGTATTTCAGAGATTTGATATATAAGTTGATTTTTCATTTTGATATTAATAATTAATTAAAAACTATTTAAAAATTAACATTACTAATATAAAAAATTATTAATAAAAAATTAAAAAATCTCAATCTTAAAATCAAACATTTGTTAATAAAACTTACTACAAACATTGCTAATATATAAAGGGTTCTTTGTATAATTAAATTCTTTTAACTTATTTTATATACCAAAAAAATTAGTTTAGTTTACAAATACTATTAACTTTTTTTATTGAATTAATAATATTGTTTTATTAAAAATAATAAATGCTTTTCCTCTCTTATTAACAAAATTAGTTTTCTATTTCAATTATATAAAATTCAAATTATTCGAAAGCTCAAATTCCCTCTCAATTTCAGAAACAATCAATTATATATTAGTAGTAACAAATGCTAATTTGCATACAAAAAAGAAGTTGAAGTAATTATTGCTATCAAATATAAATATAAAATTTTATTTTGATTTATATTTAGTTTTCTTGATTTTTTAAAATGATATTATAAAAATAAAATAAAAAAATAAAATAGAAATTTTTCAAAACAGTTTTAAATTTTTTTTATAATGTAAAATATAATACTATAAAATCAAATAAAAATAATAAAAAACGTTGGTATAGGCTTTATAATTTATTAAAATATCAAATCAGTAATACAAATTGATAATATATACATATAATTGATTATTGTATAAATGTTTTTAAAAGACAAGGATTATATAATCCTATAGAATAGTATAGATCTGTATAACCGAACCCTAGCCCTTAGTACACACTTCCAATAATTATATAATTATTCTTATAAAACAAAAATTATATATATATTTTATAAAATAATAAATTTTATAATTAAACTTCAATTTTTAATATATATTTCTTACAAAATTAAAAAAATTTTATTTTTATTTTTAAATTAATATAAAAATAAATAAACTTATATATTTTTAATTATTTTATTATTTTATATATATATAAAAAGTTTTGTTGTAGTATAGAACCTTATCTTAATAAACAAGCTTATCTTTAGATAAATATTATCTTCTTAACCAATTTATACGGTACTCTGTATGGCTCAGCACAATACCGGCACTCGGGTCCATAAAAGTGTCAGCAAAGGCTGTAATCTGTAAATCAAAGCAACGCAAATCAGGCCTAAGGTATAGGAATCTAGGAAGTATCGAACTGTAAACAAATTCTCTTTAAACTTTTAAAAAGATTTCATTCAACAAAATATTCAGTAATTGTAGGCGTAGGTTTCACTTTTATGCTTTTTTTCAATTAAAACTAGCGTTATAATCAATGCAAAGTTTTTTATAATAAAGTTTTAATCATTATTTTTAATTTAGTTTTTAAAATATTCAAATTTATAAAACAAATTTTTATTATAAACTAAAATGAATAATTAATATTCAAATAAAATAAAAATTTTAAACAATTTATAACTTTTTTGAATAAGTTTTAAATTGATGTTTTAGCTTTTATATACAATTTAATTTATAAAAAACTTAAAAAATATTTTTTAATAAATATACTTTTTATATTTTTGTTATTTTATTATAAATAATTTTTTGATTAAATAAAAAGATTAATTTTAATTTATTTTAAAAATTATAAAGTTTAGTAAAGAGTAATAAAAGCCTTTAAATATAATATAAATTTCATAAATAACATTAATATAAACGTTGCGGGCGTAAAATGCCTCGGCAAGATGATAATACTCGAGTAGGTATTCTTCCATTCCTTTAACTACTTGATAAATACCCAGTATTCACTCAATGTCACAAATACCTCATAAATTGTGACACACTTTCAATTGATATCAAAATACTTTCAATATGTTATTTGGTTTATTCGGCTTGGGAGGTGTCTCCTTCGAACCCGAGAAAGATATTCCCGACCTTTCCAACAAAGTCATTCTCGTCACAGGCGGTACTTACTTATCTCTCACAATCATATCATCTTCACTCCAGACTCAATGCTAATCAATTCTAATAGGTAACATTGGTTTAGGCCTCGAAACTATTCTACAGTTGTCTAAACATAATCCGTCACACATATATCTCGCCGCGCGATCCGAAGAAAAAGCTACCGCCGCCATCAAGGATATACAATCTAAAGTACCAAATGCACCGATTACCTTTCTTCAATGCGACCTGACTTCCCTCCCATCCGTTCAAGAATGTGCCAAACAATTCAACGAAAAGGAGTCTCGTCTCGATTTATTGTTCCTAAACGCGGGAATCATGGCGGTCCCAGCTGCGACAACAGAACAAGGTTATGAGATTCAATTCGGGACAAACCATATTGGCCATGCTCTCTTGACAAAGCTACTACTCCCCACATTGTTAAAGACGACGGAGGAAAAAGATGCAGATGTGAGGGTTATCTCGTTGAGTAGTATGGGTCATAAATTGGGTCCTGTTGGAGGTATAAAATTTGACGATTTGAAAACGGATATGAATAGTTATACAACAGCTTCTCGATACGGACAATCAAAGCTGTCGAACATTCTTTTCGCCAAGGGATTCAATAAGAGGTACGGAGAGAAAGGCATCACAGCTGTATCGGTTCATCCGGGAGTAGTTAACACAAATTTGTATGCGACCGCGTTCGAGAAATCTGGGGTGATTGGGAAAATTGGAGGGCTAGTCAGAGATTTGGTTTTTACAAGTTTGGCTGATGGAGCGAAGAATCAACTTTGGGCTGCTGTAGCAAACAAGGGCAATGGGAAAGGCGAGGTTTCGAATGGCGAATATTATACACCCGTGGGCATTTCTGGCAGTGGAAATAAATACACGGGGGATGAGAAGTTGGCAGATGAGTTGTGGCAATGGACCGAGAAAGAGTTGGAAGGCTATAATGCTTGATGGGACGATTGGAGGCATTCGTTGCATATGCGGTTTGTTCTGACTTTCATTTGTTTTCCAATTCTGTTGGGATGATATTTACGTACTCCACTTCATATCTAGAGTCTCGATTTCCTAAACTCATCCCATGGAGACGGGTGCAAGTTTTCCTAGGTGAATTACTAACCTCAAGGTCATTTGTATGTTTGGAACAAAATGGTAAGTCCTACCATCGAGCAATAACGTCTTACCATGTTGCCATCTACATGAAACCCTCCCTGAAACTCGCCGAGACAATATTGTTTCTAAAGGATTTATCTATGAATGCAGCCGTACCGGTGTGCACAAGAATCACACCACGGCCCGAATTTCATCTCTTATTGAATGAAGTTCTCGCATGTACCGGTTTTCCAAGTGGATTGAGACAAGCACCCAATTGATTACAATCGAACCTAGAATCTCCCCCAGTCTGTATTGATGAATAATCTCCCCGGACAGCGTTGTCCAACGAACACATACTTTCGAGTTCAATCACTGCATATGCACAGGATACGGGATATCTCATGATGGAAAACTTCAAAAGGATCGCCGATTACAACTGCACTGAGAATACTGAAATGGGTTACAGTAATGGCTTGCTCCAATCATACATAACAGAATCTCTGGTCATGCTCACTTATACCATGAGAGTATTTCTACCTTGGGCGTGGGAGTCTATATGATGACATCTGACACATTCTCGACTTTGTACGAATAAATCTTGTTATTCCCAAGGAATGACGACTATGGCACGGAGAGGAGGTCAAATACCCGTGTAATATTACAAGAGGATAACAAATTTTTTTCCAAAGCATCTCTCAAGGCTTTGTAGAGTAAAAATGTATTCCTCATTATGCCGATATCAATTCTTTCTATTCGTTCTCATTCATGGAACAAGATGCGATGATATATGGTCATCACTTAATCAAACGTTGAAAGGTCGATTACATACTTCGCGACCATTTTCACTTCCCTGTTTCTCAATCTATGAAGGCCAACCACTTACTTCCAGTCCATCACAATGCGCAGAAATTCAGCATCACTACACGTCTTCCGACTATCGAACTCAATTTTACAATGGATTCACGAACAATCAAGAGGAAATTTGTTTTACCAATGTTACCGATCAATGTGTTCTCAACAATGTGCTTCCAACTGATGTAACTGCATTTACAAATGTCAGTTGTAATCAAGGAAGTGTTTCCAAGTATTACGTTCAGGTTGAGGAGGTTTCCGACGTTGTGGCCGCTCTTGATTTCTCCAAGAAGACTGGCATAAGGCTGTCCATTAAGAACAGTGGGCATGACTATCTTAGTCGAAGTAGTCTCAAGGGATCTCTGGCTCTCTGGATGAGAAAAGTCTCGGGGATGAATTATGATACGTCTTTCGTACCTGAGAGGTGTGACTGTACTCCCGTCAAAGTCATCACGACTGCGGCAGGAGTCAACACAAATGATGTTTATGAATTTGCGGAGGCACACAATGTCACATTTGTTGGAGGCTATGCAGCGACAATTGGTGTAACTGGTGGTTGGGTACAAGCAGGTGGACATTCTGTTCTCTCCCCTGTTTATGGTTTAGGAATTGATCGAGTGGTTCAATACAAAATCGTTACCCCTGATGGGATCTTCAGAGTCGCCAACGAATGTCAAAATCCAGACCTTTTCTGGGCACTAAGAGGTGGTGGAGGCGGAACTTTTGGAATCGTGATGGAAGCTACACATCGAGTCGAGCCAAGAATTCAGATAGCTGTAGCGGCCATTTCATATAATCGTACAACGTCTAATGTTTTGGAATGGTTTTCTATTCTCGTCAACAACTCCTTACCGTGGGCGAACCAAGGCTGGGGTGGACATTATCAAGCTACTAATCTGATAAGTGTGACACCACTTCTCAATCTTTCCGAAGCAGTAGAATCGATGGTACCAGCTGCGACATTCGCAAAGGAAAACAATGGGACAGTAGTTGTTGAGATCCTTTCCTCCTGGTATGAATTCTATACGAAATATGTGACACCTAATGAAGCTGCTGTTGGAGGTCTTCGCCCCCTGGCTCCTCGACTCATACCGGCCTCTTTATTCAACAGTACAGAGGGTAGGTCAAAGTTGATGAATTTTCTAAAACATTTAATCTCACTTGGATACTCGCCATACATTCCCAACTCTACGCCGTGGCTCTATCAATGGGATCCTGCCTCGACATCCGCTACCCCGGCATGGCGAGACTCCATTTGGTACCTTTCGTATGGTGGAGTATGGACATATAATGAGACTTTGGAGCAACGAAAAACCCAGATTAGTCTGGCTAATAATTTGACCGCCATGGTAGAGGAGTTTACCCCGACCGGAGGTGCGTATTTTAATGAAGCTCATCCATGGACCAGTGATTGGAAAGAAGCTTGGTGGGGGCTTGAAAATTACGAGAGGTTAGTTGTGATAAAGAGGAAGTATGATCCGGAGAGTTTGTTGAGTTGTTGGAAATGTGTAGGATTCAACGAGGAGATGGCAGCAAAAGATTTCCCTTGCTTTAATGTATGAATTGGAATATAGACGTATATGGTCTTGAATATAGAGATGACAGATGAATGTGAAAGGTAAACGAAGTACTTTTATGAGTGCAGAGTCCAGAGTGTAGAGTGTAGAGTGCAGAGTCCAAAGTTCAGAGTCCAGAGTGCAAAATGCTTGATATTCATGATCGCATTTGAAGAGAATATATGCAAATGATTTTCAGATCTACGATGATCAGTATGATTGCTGAATTCAAGTAAAAAAAAGGGTACTGTTTTACGAACCTATAATTTACTATCAATAATGTCATACTCATAGATATCACTTGGTTATATCACAACCCAACAAAGAGATTCAGTACACACCTAAACCCCTAACCCCGCATTTCTTAAGAAGTTACCCCAACATGCCCGAAGCTCTCCAAATGATCTTTACATCATAGCTTGTAGCTCCGCATCCATCTGAATCCCAACTTATCAATTCACGAAACCCACCTAATCACTATGACACAAACATTACGTCTAGCAGTATCGCAATCTCACACACTCTCTACAACATCTGCCACCCTTACTGCCCTCTCTAAAACCACACAACTAGCCGCGCAAAAATCAATCGATTTGATCTTATTCCCAGAAGCATATTTAGGAGGTTATCCTCGCACAGCTACATTTGGCGCAGCAGTTGGAGCTCGAGACCCTAAAGGTCGTGAACAGTTCCTACATTATTACAAAGATGCCGTCGACTTGGGGGATACACCGGAAGGAGCAGGAAAGAAATGGTTGAACAAAGAACTTGAGGTTGGAGATGATGGAAAACGTGGAGATGGAACAAGAGAGGAGCTTGAGAGAATCGCGAGGGAGACTGGGGTATTTATTGTGACTGGATTGGTTGAAAGATGTGGTGGAAGTTTATATTGTGGTGTTGTGTACGTGTGCCCAAAATTAGGAATGCTTGGGAAAAGGAGAAAGGTTATGCCAGTATGTTTGTTACTCTCCTCGTTTTCCCGGATTGGAGCCTCGAACCAACCACGATTAATGCTAATGGCGACATAGACCGGTAGCGAAAGGCTCATATGGGGTCAAGGACAACCTTCATCATTACGAGCGGTCACGACTACGATTCGAGGTGTAAAACTTACACTTGCATCTGCGATATGTTGGGAAAATTATATGCCCTTGTTACGTCAATCTCTTTACAGCCAAAATGTCAATTTATACCTGGCTCCCACGGCAGATGCGAGGGACACGTGGCTACCGTTGATGCGGACCGTCGCGTGTGAGGGTAGATGCGTGGTACTGAGTGCGAATCAATGCATGAAGAGATCGAATCTCCCGAGTTGGATTACGGGAAATGATAAAGAGGATAGTGCTATTGAAGATGGTCATGCAGATGGATATAGGCAGGCTCAATCAAGGTCGAGGAGAAAATCCATCCTTACTGATGATGGATGTGAAATTGCACTTCCACAACGGATAGAAGGAATACCGGAGACCATGGAAACACCCAAAGAGGATACGTCTGATTTCATTTGCAGAGGCGGTTCTTGTATTATTTCCCCTTTGGGTGATGTTCTTGCGGGCCCAGTATGGGATGACGAGAATGGTTTGTTATCTGTTGATATCGATTTTGAAGATTGTTTAAGAGGAAGATTAGATTTGGATGTAGGTGGAAGTTATTCGAGGTAGGTTTCAATCCTTTTGAATTTTTTCTCTTGATTATTTTACTAATAATGATTGCGTCACAGGAATGATGCTTTCAAGCTCACGGTTGAAGGTTTGGATTTGAGTCCCCCTCCTTGATATCATATCATTCTCGTTCATGAAGGGGGTACCGGGTACGGTACCGAGGTAGTAGCCTAGTAGTAAGGAAATGCACATCTCAATATCGCATGCGGTACAATTCATCAGGGTAACTTGGACAGGTTAGGTAATTATGCCCTGTTCATCTAAAATCCACATTTATATGGATATGTACTTCGTAACTCCGTATATTATTGCAGATTTTATATTGGGTTTCCAGCCACGTGCCACTACTTTCATCCAGAGCTCACCGGTAGTCCATTTTGAGCATCTCCTTGGTAATAGTACTAAGTTGGGTGGGTTTTCTCTCGCTGTAATCTTATTATCATTATTATTACCTATACCGTACTCTGTAGTAGTAATATATTATATTAGAGGTCAAGCCTTGCAAGATATATCTCATCCTTGATAGAATATAAAAAGGGTTCGGTACATCGATCCATTCATTCTATTGAATTGATGTACTACTGCAAAGCTACTTTGTGTTGAAGATACTCGTAGATTGATACCTACTTAGTCTCTAGGTAGGTATATCTTGAATATAGTATGTACCTACTAGGTACTTCGTACCTATATAGTGCTACACTTCTGATCTGCTACCTACTTAAATTGTTACTGAATAGGTTAACTCTTTTAAAATGATCTATTGATTATCCCGTGCTCATTCGCCCAACGATAATCCCAAAACATATTTGGTCTTGAGTAGAGTACAACTTATAAGTGCGGGGATGAGGAAAGCTTCAGCTGAACCAGCATCCTTAGTGCAGGACAAGAAAAATTCATTACTTCGTACTATCTCACTCACTACCTATCACTAGGTAGGTAGGTATTGACAATGATAGTCTACCGAGCAAGGTAGAACTTGCTACTTCATATCAGAATTAAATATTTTCATCAACTTCATTCAACTTCAATTGTGATTGATATAAGACATCGTCAGTACCAAGAAGAAGAAGACTGGTTCTTCATTTGCTTTCATAGCAATTGTTTCTAACCATGGTCAGTACCGGTATCATTATTGCCTTCCATCCAATCTTACACCCTAATATTATTATTAAGTTGGGGGCAAAACATTCAATTGCTAATTCAACAATTGCTAATTCATATATTCACAGGCGGCTGGAACATCTGACAACACATCGAGTTCCGCATCCAGTCTTCTTTCTACTTTGATACCTGTTGCTGCCCTTGCTGCAGTGTATGTTAGTGTTTTCTTGATCTTTCGCGCAAAATATTCACGCGTTTATCAACCTCGAACTTTTCTCCCAACACTTCGTGAAGATGAAAAAACAACGCGCCTGTCTGATACGAAATTCGGTTGGCTTGCTCCTTTCAGAAATATACCCGACGAACATGTTTTGGAACATCAATCCCTCGATGGTTATTTTTACCTCAGATTCTTTGGACTTTTAACCAAGATATGCTTTGTGGGCTGCTGCATAACTTTTCCCATTCTATTTCCGGTGAATGCGACTGGTGGTGGTGGTCAGAAAGAGCTTGATGTTGTGTCCTTCAGTAATATTGCTGGCAAGAACAAGAATCGATACTATGCTCATACTTTTGTTGCGTGGATATTTCTCAGTAAGTCTTACTCCATTCATTGATACAATCTTCCCCTTGGATTTTCCGCCATGGTTCTAATCCTCTCGAATCATTATAGGCTTCGTCATGTTCATGATTACAAAAGAAACGATGCACTTTATCAACATTCGCCATAACTACATGCTATCCGCATTCAATGCCGCGAAAATATCCTCCAAGACTGTGCTCTTCACCTTTATCCCACAGGAATACATGAATGCATCAGCATTGAAGGAACTCCTCGGAGGAGATGCTGTTGTGGCTCGTATATGGATGACCAAAGATTGCGAAGAGCTCACAGAAAAGGTCGAAGAGCGAGATTCTGACGCGATGAAGTTGGAAAACGCTGAACTAAAACTTGTCAAGGCTGCAAATGATAGACGTCTAAAATGGGAAAAGAAATGGGCCAAGGCGGAAAAGAAAGGGAAACCAAAACCGGCACGCAAGAATGTGGATACTGAATCTGGATTGGTGTCTGAATGGATGAAGCAAGGAGATCGCCCAATGCATCGCCTGAGTAAGATACCGTTTTATGGAGCTAAACTTGACACTATCAATTGGACTCGACAAGAACTTGAAAGACTTATTCCAGAAATTGAAACGGAGCAAAATACGCTTGGCCAAACCAGGACATCACTCCCTGCTGCTTTCGTGGAGTTCAGATCACAAGCTGAAGCGGATTCTGCATATCGAAGATTGAGCTCAAGGAAATCTCCAAAGTTAGAGCCCCGAGCTATCGCTGTTACGCCCAAGGAAATCATCTGGAAGAATCTTAAAATCAAGAAGACCGAGAGGAGTTTAAGAAAAATTGCTACAGCCTCATTCTTAACGGCTATGATCATTTTCTGGGCAATTCCTGTTGCTATTATTGGCGCTATTAGCAATATCAATTATTTGACTGAAAGTAAGTATTTCCATCACATGATAGCCGTCTAGTTACTAATAATAACATAGAGGTTCATTTCCTCTCATTCATCAACGATATCCCCTCTGTTATCCTCGGTGTCGTCACTGGTTTACTTCCGACGGTCGCTTTATCGATACTTATGGCTATGGTACCTGTTGTCTGTAGATGTATGTTTTATCCGTACACACTCACATTTGCTGTCTCCAATATACTGATGTTCTTTAGGGATGGCTAAACTTAGTGGTGAGGTAACAACACCGGCCGTAGAACTCAAATGCCAGAATTGGTATTTTGCTTTCCAAGTCATACAAGTATTTTTGGTCACCACATTCTCATCCGGAGCCGCATCAGTGGTATCCGATATTATCTCAGATCCTTCTTCAGCCACCACGTTGCTTGCTGAAAGTTTACCAAAGGCATCTAACTTTTATATATCTTACTTCATTGTCCAAGGTCTTGGAATTGCTGCTGGGAATCTAATCAATATTGGTGCCTTGGTCATGTTAACCATCGGGGGTAAATTCCTCGATAAATCGCCAAGAAAAATGTATAATCGATATATTAATTTGGCTGGTCTCGGATGGGGATCATTGTATCCAAAATTTGGTTGTTTGGGTGTCATTGGTAAGTTCATGCTGTTCGAGTACTGACATGCATACACATTCTAACAGCATACTAGCAATCTCCTATTCCTGCATTGCTCCTCTTGTTCTTGGGTTTGCAACTATCGGTTTCGCGATTATATACTTCGCCGTCCGTTATAATTTGTTTTTTGTTCTTTCAAATAAAGTCGATACAAGAGGGTATTCCTACGCTAAAGCTCTTCAACAAATGATGGTGGGAGTCTATATTTCCGAAGTCTGTTTAATTGGTTTGTTCGCTATCAATACCACAGTTGGTCCACTTGTTCTTATGGTTATTTTCCTTGTCTTCACGGCCTTCTACCATACCATAATGCGTCATGCTCTCAAGCCATTGACCATGTACATTCCACGATCTACCGATGGTGAAGATCAAATCGCTTTATTCGATAAATCAACAAACACCACATACGACAATAAAAAACCTAATGATCCTCAACCAACCGAATCAGAATGTCAGGTCGAAGGTCGTATTGAAGAAGGTCGTGTTGAAGAAGGTCGTGTTGAAACTTCCACCCTCTCTAAAAAGGCACGTTTATTAGGCAAGTTGTTCGACCCAACAAGGTTCGAATCACACGCGCGAGCCAAGAATATTGCGGGTGGTCGTATTGATCCTCCATCCTATGAAGATGGTGAGGAGGATGAGGCTTATCTCAACCCTGCTCTTACTAGTCGTCCTCAGACCTTGTGGATTGCCAGGGATCAGATGGGGATTAGTGAACATGAAGTTACGGAAACGAGCAAGATTATTCCTATTAGTGACGAGTTTGCGGTGTTCAACGAGAAGGGAAAGATTGTTTGGGATGAGGGCACAGTATTGGAGGCGCCAATTCGGGAGAAGAGGATTGATTATTGATTGCGAGGTTTCATGATTAATTAATGTCTGATACGTTGTTTGGGGTGAAAATGATGGGGATGTAGTGTAAATAATGCGCAAGGTGAAGTGGTTCAGGAGAGGAAGAAGAGGCTCGAGCATTGTTTATTGACTGATGAGGCTTTATACCAGGAAGAAATGAGTTCAACATACCCAAATGATTAGATTTAGAGTTAGTGTTATTAGTGTTTGTTCATTGCGCTGTTTGCGTATGAGTAACGTTTTATAATTAATCATAATTTCATGCCTCTGACTACAATCCCACTGCCCATCTACCTATCTTTGCATTTCCTACCTATCTGAAGGCGTCACCTCATCCGACTTTTCGGGGACGAGTCTCACGCAGCCATTCTGCTCCCGATCATAAACAAAAGCATGGATCTGACATGCCCATTCCTTGATGGCTCGCTCAACCATGGGTTGCTTCCTCAACCATTCGGCTTCGGATAGAACGTAGAGTTCGGTGAAGTGACGGTTTCGTGATTGGGGGGTTTGGGCGGGGGAGGAGAGGGCGTCGGATTGGTGGTGCAGTTGGATTATGTCGCTGGTTAGGGTTTGTGTTA
>NGKJ01000077.1:132658-147841 GCA_002162495.1 Myriosclerotinia curreyana | reverse complement strand
GGAGGTTTAGGGAGGGGAAGGGGAGAGGGGAAGGGGAAGTGGAAGGAGGAAGTGGAACGGGAGGGAGGGATGAGGATAATAAGCAATATTCGCTAGAAGCAGAGGTAGAGGTAGAGGTAGAGGTAGAGTAAGAGGTAGAAATTGTCAGGGAAAATTACCGATACCAATTATTGCTATCACTCTCTGATTCTTCGAGGAGATGACAATCATAGTGACCACATATTATGATATGTTGTACCTAATAATCCATGATATTAACATTAGCATCAACATCCCAAAAGACATCAGATTTCAACATCACAACATACCTTCAAAACATCCACAGCCCATTCAATAGCACTCCCACTACTCGTATCCCCCACACTCACACGATTCCCCAAGTTGCGATGGACGAAGATGTCGGATCGGTTGACGTTGGTGAGGGCGTCGGTTTCCGAGACTAGGGAGTCGGAACAGCCGATCCAGAGGATGGATTCGGGGGTGTTGGTGTTGGTGTTGGTGTTGGTGGTTGGTGGGGGTGATGATGATGATGTGGATGTGGATGTGGAAGTGGAAGATGCGTTTTTGGTGAATTGGAGGAAGTTTTCTGGGACGGGTTGGATTGTGTAGGGGAGGGAGGGGAGTGGAATGGTCATTTTTTCTGGTGCGCTTGTGTTTGTCTGTTTCTCTGTCTGTTTCTCTGTCTGTCTGTTTGTTTGACTATCTTGAAGAGGGTGTCTTTTTTGGTAATGATATAGGACGGTCAAGTATTTTTCATCAGATTTTGACCAAAGAGAGAAAGAGAGAGTGAATGCAGAATTATTGGAGGGGTTTTCTTTTCATCTTCAAAATTTTTTTTTTTTTTTTTCATTTAAATAATACAATTATATAGGTAGATACTTATTTACTTAATATTAGACAAATAGAGATTCATGAGGTTAGACTGCTTATGGAATATGAGTCTTTGGCGGGCTGGAAGGGCTGGAAGGGCTGGACGTGGGGTGACTTGTTACAAAAGTCACGCCACAATTATTAATAGTTATAGAGGAATGGGTTAATAGTGAAAAGCTTTTCTACCAATTGAATTTGATGAACTAGAAATGAATTGAATCAAATAAATGTGCAAATGTGGGGATGGATAAGATTGGGAATCGTGGGGTAAGGGTAAATACTAAATACTACCACCGAAATCAGATCAAAGTTCCTAAAGAGGAAATTTTATCTTCTTACTACGTACATTGGATATAAGTTACATTATTATACATGATAAAGAGAAGAGAAAAGAAAAGAAGATCACGAACTTTATAATAACCCTAATAATCATCACTTACTAGTAAATGGAATTGAGGAAAAGAGACAAATGATCGAGACGATTAAGACCGAACACAGCTCATAAACATCCATCAAACTACCTCACCGTCGCTCATACAACTTTTGTAGGTATGAAGGCTTTTAATGAATATCAGATACACTGAATGAATGAACTAGCGAGCTTTTACAAGTTTTTCTACCCGAAGGTTATGGCGACGTCATTCTCATTCGCGAATCTAATCCAAACCAAACCGAACTTCATTTCCAATTCACACAATCACAATCCACACAATCTCACTCCCCTTCTCAATCAATATGTCTTCCCCTTCTTCTGATGAGATATTCGATAATTGGAATGGATTAATAGAAGATGATTTCTTAAAAACTATCCTCGATACGTTCGGATTGTCCAAGGATGATAAGTATGTTTACCGCGCCGAATCATTCGCCATGACATTACCACAAATTCAAGATACCATCAGCACTGGCAAGTTAAAATACCATTATCAAGATCAAAGCAAAGTTCTTCAGGTGAGATTTATTCACGGATCCCTTGATGATTGATGTTGACTGACTCCCAAGATACCAATCGCAGACATTGATGCCTATACTTCAATATTCTCCTCCAAGACCGATACATCCAAAGCCCTCATAGCATTCTCCTCCAATGCAAAGAAAGGCTCACCTCGAGAATGGGTTGCAAAGTACCTTCAATCCCGTCGTGTTTCTCCTTCGTACAAAATACCAAAAGCAAAAGCACACATTAATCCATACTACGATATATGGTCCCACACATGTCGGATGGTATCTTTCCTTGGTCCACTTCCTGATGCACATTATGCCAATCCTGCGGCGGCAAAAATGACTCATCCTGTTCTACCGGTGCTTTACCATCATTTTGGATGTGTGGTACCATCTTACGATTCTCTTTACATTATATCTCAACTGGTGGAAGAGTCGAAAGCAGATGGAGTTATTGATATGGCGAGTGGGAGTGGATATTGGACATATATGTTACGAAGAATGAAGCTAAATGTCAGCGCTGTTGACAACATGACAAGTGAGTATAGGAAGATGTGGATATCAGATACGGAAAAGGCAGATGGGGTGGAATATTTGAGGAAGAATTCCGGTGGGAAGAATAAATTACTTTTAATGGTGTATATGATTACGGCTGGAACATTCACAAAAAGAGTTCTGGACGCCTACAAAGGGAATACAATTGTGGTGGTTGGTACACAAAACGCCAATCGATATACGGGGCTTAGTGATTGCACTATGGAAGAATGGTTCGAGAAGGAGATGAGTGGTTGGGAACTTGCTTGTAGAATTGCAATGCCAAGTTTTGCTGGAAAGGATGAAGGAATGTTTGTATGGAAGAGGAAGTCTTTGTAAGCTTCACGGAAATGATCAAAAAATCAAAGTCAGTGAGCAAAATTGGATGGTGACTCGATTGACTGACCGCACTGGTGGCGAGCACTACTCGTATATTATGGATGTCAGAAGACAGGATGGGAAGTAGTGGATCAGACTCGATGATAATGTCATCAAAAGGTTGAGGAGTGAAGAGGTAGCGGAAAGGAGGAGTGAAGAATACGTCTCATCTTTTGTTCTATTAGAATTATGAGGCTGTATATGGTGAATTTAATCGCTATCATCCAAACCTCAGCCTATATCTTCGTCCAGATATTGAACAACATTTCCGCGCCCTTTCCTACTTCAAATCCGCCGACACACAAACAAAAACTGAACTCTCATATGGGTGGAGGCATGCTAAATAATGTCAGAGTAGCAAGCTGGATCCTTCAAGCTCTCATACAAAATTGTCAAAGTACAAGAGATTGAGTTTGCGCAAAGGATTGGGTGGGATATTGACGATACTGCTGGAGAAGAGAGAAAGATACGCCATGTGCGAATTAGCTAGAGTGATTGACACACAGACTTGGCAAAAGGGACTGGTCAAAGAGACATGGATGGACCTCTGCCATTCCACCAGATCATTATCAAAACTCAAAATTTCATCACGTTAAGCGATATATGAACAGCCTCGTTAATTTAATCAATGTCGTTCCATGGAGATATCTAGAAATCTCAAGCCCGATGGAGACGGAGATTAAGCAGCTTTGCAATCGAATATGATTTCTTTGATAACGAGAGAGAACAGCTTGACGATCAACCTATCCGACTAGCACTCGCTTGCCTTCGGCGCTCCCCTTGATTGATAACCCAGCCTGATTTCAACCGTTAATGATGCAGCAATTGCTAGTCCCGAGAGCAAAAGTGTCCGGTATTAAACTCTCCACTCTATTCTGGTAACTATTTTCCTGAAATTTCATCACCAGGATCTTTAGACAGAAGCATTTCCTTCTTTTGCGGACCGTATGCCCTGGATAGCAGCAATAGATTCAAAGCAAAATATCTAGTACTCACTTCCCCATTTCGAAGACTCCTTTCTGGGCGACGAAAAAGGTTGAAAGGTTGAAACTGGAATTAGTTTCGGACTGGAAGATCACAGTCTTTTTTCCTCTCTTCTTCCTCTTCGTCTACTCATTTTCGGGAATGATTGCGCTTCATCTACCAAGTTTTCATCTTATCTCATTTCTCTATTTCAATAACTATTTGTCTATACTGAACTACCGTATTATTCATCCTATCAATCTTCGTTTTGCCAACATCTCGTTATTTCCTTACAAATGTATACTCGTCCCATCATCCCATCCTTCATTTTCCGTTGATTCGGATCAAAACGACAAAAATGCCTTTCAAACCAACTGAAAATAATCTTAGTTGTATACCTAGCTATGTGAAAGCATGACGAACTCTCGTGATTAATTACACTCGAAGCTGCGAAACTCATCTCAAACCTCAAGATAATTTGCCTATCGAGTGCTTGGAAGTTTGCGTCCAAGATGTACAGATATGGAAATGACACAATTTGAAATTACGAAGCGTGTCAAGAGGCAGACTGTTGAATTAGAAGCGACGTACAAGGAATTTCCAAGGATATTTTCGGATATGTTGGTTTGGACTTTGAAGCTATAAAAACCCTTACCGAGTTATTCAAGTCATCGACATCCATAGCTAGAAAATTGCTCGAGTAAGAATTGTGAATAACGCTTACAGCTGTCAAAATAGTCGATTCCATTTATCATCCCTCTGTACATGCTCGACTTGCTCTCGATGAAACTAAGAATTTGAACCCTCCATTCCGGCTTCAGCCAAGTAATCCTCCAAACACTTCGAGGGATGACATCAAAAAGACAGGAAATTACTGGACTCAATGCAAAAAACATTTCTAATAGTCCGGATTGCAGTTTAACATTACAAAAATTTGGATTATTCAATCCATTTGGAATACTTATTGTTTCAAACATCCAATCACTTTGTAGCATTTAAATGATTTCAATGTTTAAAATGATTTTGATATTCAAAAGCTATATATTATCGGACTGTAGTCCGGACTGTTGGATACACTGAATGCAAACAATTCTTCTCCCATTGATTACAAGGCGCCTTCATCACCACCGAAGCCTTCAATGAAATTGCCGGTTACCAAAGCCAACGACAATCCTATTGGCGTCTGGGGTCAAGAGTTGAATCATCACCACGTCATCTTTAAGGAGTCGAAGTACCTGGATCGGAATCAATACATACCTTCAGTCAACGACTCACAACACCAACAGAGGAAGATATCACACAGTCCCTCAAAAATCTTCGAATTACTTTGAGTAAGGCAAACCATGACCTTCTTTTTACTAGAGAGTTTGGATGCAACATCGATGCTGAGTCCGCTGCCAAGATCTCCACACCATACCTGAAGGTTGATCTTGATACTATAATGAATGGTATTCCCAGAATTCCAAATTCATCAGCATGTTCTCACCATCGCTAATGAATTCGCCGAACAACCAAGCACGCAATTATATAGCGTGACGTATATGATGTGAAGGTGTTGAATACTCTCGTTCATATGCAAGATATAAAAGGCAGTTTCTCATTCAAATCCATCATGTTGGAACAATTACCATGGTTATATGTTCAATTCGACAGCATTCTTCTGAATCTCATTGGATAGAGAGGTACATACCATCAATTATCAACAAAACAGGGCTCAGGTGGATGAAGGGTCCCCTACCATAATTTCTTCAACTCTTCTCAACCCTGCTTCGCATGGATGTGAAGACCCAATCGAGATTATCTCGAGGATTTAATATGGTATGGCCAAATTCAATGCGGATGGGAATCAGGCGCAAGATGAAGCATCAAAAATTGTAATTATAGAATGGGGGGATGAGGGTGAAAGATATCTTTGGTTTGTAGACTGGAGTCGTGACCTTCTGGGGGTTACTAAAGAAGGCCTGGACGATATCGATGAGGAGGACGAATTAGAAAGGATAGAAGTTGTGAGGGATTCCCAAGAGGCACTCAAGTCAGCGACTCTCAAGATATACAAGGAGAAGATCGAAACGGTTGGTTCGCGATGCTACTTGACCAGCAGAGATGTTAAGGAGTTCGTACCAAAGGAGATGCTGGTGGAATTCATCATTGATTCTTGGCTGGGCAAGGGTGGAGTGATCTTCACTAACAAAGAGAAGAATACTTTCCTATGAACTGGATGAAACATATACTGGATCTTTGACGGCGTATGTCATTGATTTCCTGAAGAAAATCGAGGAGATTAGCAAGAGAGGCTCGTTGGGGGAAGCTGGATCCTCTACCATACAATTCAACACGAACATCCGCTTAAAATCATGAATGAGGATACTGATCTTATCTCTGTTAGTATCTTGGAAGTTGGACCAAGTATTGCTCAAGATGGCAAATGATTCTAGGAATTCTGCGCCAGCGGATAAAGATGGCTATGTGAAGGTTGACAAATCGGAACTTTAGGCTTGGGTTGAGATGATTCATACTTTACAAAAGTTTTTCCAGAAGAATTGTAAAAATTTGGGGGGAAGACATTAAAGAAAATAAAATATAATTTCTCAAGTAATAGCTATATATACTAAGCCGGGAGGCTTAAATCAACACTTTTGACAATGTGAAGGCGAATTTGGTGATAAGGTGAGACATATTTTCATACCAAATATACATTGTTGAACACTTGCTCAAATCAATATCCTAAAAAAGATGAAGAACATCGCGTTTTCTAATCTGTTATTGCGTTTGAGCGTCTCCAAGCTCGTTGGAGGCTTTGATTTGAGCACTTTGGTTCTCTAATAATCAACAAGAACCACCCAGAAAGACAATTCTCCAGGAGACAAGGGAGATACTTCCTTTCATTTTCACCACATCTAGAAAGTATGCGAGTGACAACATCTCTTGGAAGACCGTAGGAATTTTCGATGAAAAGGGCTTCCTGGAAGTTTTGGATCCCGTGACCAACGACGAGTTCGCGAACATAGGTGTATTTGAGCTCTGGCGGGGTGTGAGGTTCCACACAATTCTATAACTATCTAAATGCTGAATGATTGCAGTGATGTTGAATGAAAACTGACTCGGGTTCGGTGTGATTTTCTCCGAAACGGGTGTACTGAGGGAACAGCGAACCATTGCCGATTGTAGCGAAAACATAGCCAATGTCTTGGAGGAACGAAATCCAATGATTCTAGAGTTTGTCGAAGAAGAATAATTCCTCACAGTTTTGAACATGGGTGAGTACTAATAATAGGATGTAGACCGAATGGAACCTGGCGGACATCGAGCTATAGCTTTCGTCGATGTTTAAGAGAGACAGATTTCAAAACCTGATTGAGTTCCTCGCTGGGAAGTCCGAATATCATATCGATAAATAGGAGGTCGCTAGGATCAGCAATTCCATGACCCGAAACAACCTCTCTCGGAGCCTTGAAATTTCTCTTGCGTCGTTCAGGCTTCTCACCGTAGCCAATGCGTTTCATGAGCAGCGATTTAAAAGATGGATCATCGTCGTCGGTCCCAAAATTTCCAGTGAAGAATTTAGCCTCATCATCTAGCTTCACATGGTCCAAATCCATATTTTGGGAGAGAAGATCTCTGTTGTGTTATGCGGCAAAAACCATATCAATGTCAAATTTCGGTTACATACCGTCAGGGCCAGGGGCAGATTGGGCTTCTTTTTCAGAAAGTTTCGAACCCTCAGCGTGGAAGCGTTGAGGGAAATAAGAGGAATCATCTGTTGACGGTGGGCTGAGAAAATCCCTAGGATCAACATGATCTGGATCCCACAATTTGAGCACTATAGCCTTAACAGAAGTCTCGGGCTCAGTGAGTCTTAGGTAAATGTCAGTGAATGGTATAGTGGATTTAAGTGAACTGTTTTGGCTGTTGTATGCGTAAATGGGTCTTTCATAATCTTCAATACCATGCATGGTACGAAATGACTTGAGCAAGATAGTTCCATCATGCTTGAATAGATCGTGAGGGACAACAGAAGATTCCCAACCAAGCCTATCTCTTCCTGGCTGGCGCTCCTCAAGTTCTGTTGGCCGGAATTGGATAAAAAGTTTGCATTCGACCGACAGAAGGGTGCCTCTTGAGAGCTTCAGCTTCGGAAAGCAGAGGGAAACGTAAAAGTTGTCGGTGGTCAAGAAAGAAAAAAGAAGATTGGATGAAAGATGAAAGATGAAGCGTTTCTTGAACAAAATTGATAGTGGTCCGTGCTAGACTAGTTGATGCCATAGGGGACAAGATGGAATTGGTGTATTTGTTGTTGTTGGAGTGAGGTTGATTTTGATTGTTCGATTAAAACAATTGAGTAAAGGGGGGTTAATTTTTGAAAAGTGGGGTGGGGATGTCTAAGCGACTCCAAACAACATGGACCCAGGCTACATAATAACAATCAGTTTTGCAACGGTATGAGGGTGGAAAGGACAATTGTATTAGATATAAATCAGATATAAATAGAGGGCGTAAGATGCAATATCTATACAATACCAGAATGATAGGAAGAGACATTAACACACGACGCCGCTACTGGCAAATGATATGACGAGAAGGTGAAGGAATATAGGATAGAAATGGGTTTCTTAGATCTTTAACGTCTCCAGCTCCAATCTGGAATATACAAAAGCTTCCAGCGATGAGATATTTGGAATAAAGCTGAAGAAGACGTACACTGGTTAATTAGAGTGGGATGCTCATGTTTACCATCATTATAAGCTTCATCATTTATAAAAATTATGAATTTTATAATAATATTATAATAATATTAACATAATGTTATTTAATAATATTACCTAATAATATTACTTAATAATATTACCTAATAATATTATCTAAGAATATTCTATAACATATTTTATTCTTTTATTCTTATAAAAATAAATATGATTTCTTAAAAGGATAAAAAAGAATAAGATACTACAAATTTAATAAAATTAGGGGTTTCCATTTAAGGTTTAGGATAGATTGGGAGGAGGATAGGATGGGAGTTTTCATACGCTGGCCTTTAAGGGTTTCGGCGTATTGTCGAATGAGTTCTTGGTATTCGACCCGATTGGCAACTTGAATACATCGTCAGTGACTTTGATTGAGTCTCGGGAATCAAAGATCTTACCTTCGTCACTATCGAACACAGTGGCTGATGAGGGATCGCTAGCTGCGATTGTACTCTCAAATATAGGAACTGCATTGAGATTCTCGCTCTTTTTGGGGTAGGAAGATCGAAGAGAAAAACAGAAAAAGAGAAAAGTAGAAGGAAAGAACTGTGGTTGAGAACGCGGTCTCTCTTAAGTGGAATATAATTAAGGAATAAAATAATTTGAGAAAATTTCAACAAAAGACTTGGTCTCCTGTGTGGTGGTATTTGTCACTTTTCTCTTCTTTGAACAAACAATACAATATGCGTGACTTTATACATAGGGAGAGAGACTCGCTTCTCTGGATCACTATTCTAATTGACCAATCAGATATGCAAAGAGTTTATTATTTCGGTTGATTGTCAAAACATATGATTTCATGATGTCATTTAAATTTGAAGGCCACAGTTTCCTCATACTCCCTCACGACTCATGATAAAGTTTGAAGGCCACAGTTTCCTCATACTCTCTAACAACAACTCATAATAGAATTTGAAGACCACGGTTTCCTTTTGAAGGCCACGGTTTCCTTATACTCTCTAATAACGACTCATGATAAAGTTTGAACTTGCAAATCAACAATGGCAATGGTTGCTATTAGATAGATCTCTAACATGGACTAGGACTAGGCCAAACGATGAAGGAGGTTTACAATTCCAATTGCGCAATTCCATAAAGACCAGATTTATTTTGACTAAAAATTAAAAATGAATCACCAACTAGTCTCTGAACCTGAATGAGGTGTATATATTCCACAACTCTGCACCTTTTCCTTCTTCTGTCACCAAACTCTTTGAACATACAGACGATCGTCAAAACAACAAATTTTACGATTCTTTCACAACCTTTACCATGGAGTACAACAGCTATTACTACAGCGACCAAGCCAACTGTATCATGCAGAGCCAATGTTATCAATATTATCAGAACTACCAATATCAACCACAGTTGGAGCCCATGTATGTACAAAATGAAGGATACACAAGTAAGTAAAAAATGAAACATGATTCTTGAGAGCTTTTCCAATAGTTTGGACTGTTAGATACACTGCTTCTTGACGACATTACTAATCAATCTGAATAGATACCCAGCCTCCGAAGCGATTCAACAAAAAGCCCTTAGATCACTCGCTTATTCGCAATGGAACAATACTCTGGGCTTATGAGCCAACACCGGATATATATGGACGCCCGGCAAACCCCTTTTTTTGCTGTCGAGACTCGGGAAATCACGCTTGCACCGAACCTCACTTGAACAAAGGGGGTTACAACCATCCATTTTTGGTGTTGGATCATTACCAAACACCAGGATATACACAAGAGGGTGACATGACCTTGGAAATTGTACCCGTAAGTTTCATACATATAAAAATTCTCCATTCTATAGTATCACTGACGATTGTTGCAGATGACGAGTTTTTCAGGAAACACTATCCTGCAAACCTATACCAACACGACACACCCAAAGCGTCTAGCCTCCTTACCAATAAATTGCGAATCAAGTCCAAAAAAGGATAGGGAAGCAGAGCTAGAATTGCTTCAACGGATGGGAAAACCACTGTTGGGCCTGGAAGATGGTGAGACCGGCAGACAGCTGTACGTCGAGGTAAATCATATTTACCGTGTATCTGTCGATCAGCTACATTGTTATTCGGGAAAGACTTCGCTTCCAGGGAAGTACGTGCGATTGGACAAGGAAAGTTACGATCATGTGCGCAGCGAATTTGGACTGGAGTACAACGAGCACATGTTCAACAGAGCAATGGAGAGATATTCATATACTCCAGAACAACCTATCGCTCTCAAGGCTCTCCCGGAACTTGACTTGGCCTCTTCATCCGACTCCAAGCCCGAAAAATGCTCATCCTACATCGCCGAATTAGAGCATTTAGTCGGAAAGCTTAGTTCGAAAAAGCGACAGGCCTTCTTCTCCATCGTGAAAGAGATGACACTCAACGCGATTTGAGCCTCTCTTCCTCGTAAGGTGGCGTGGCATAGGATTTTCCGAACCGAAGATGGATTGCAATATGGGGGGACATTATACCAAGAAAGTTGCTAGCGAAGATATCATGTATTTAAATTTGATCTCACCTTCCTTTTAATTTCATTATTGGAAACAGCGATTGTCAGATCTTTGACCAAAAAAAGATTTTCTTTTGAAAAACATTCCTCTGCAGCTCTGTCTAAGTGACCAGCCTACAACCATTGTTTGCCAAATCTTTTGACAGAATTGCAATCAACATTGTGAGATGAAACTTTGTTGTGAAAATAGCATTTTCGGCTATCAACGGTTATTGATTCTGGTCTTGGAGATAAGTGAATTATCCTCTTCAAATAAATGCAAGTCCAACCTATATTCAAGTGTTCATATTGACTTGCTAATATTGAATAGTTATCGGCCCAAAAAACCCATCCCAATTAGTGCATTACCAATATGTATATGTCTAAGCTGGTGAGAAAGTTTGTCTAACACAATTTTATCACAGGGAGAGAAAGAGAACAACACATATGGATAATATCAGATGACTAGGAGATCAGTGGACTCCCGTTTTATTACATATGCAATTGGCAAACCATTCTTGTCCCAACTCAAATATAAAGGATTCACCTGGTAGCCGATAAAGAAGTATGAGAAGAGAAATCCTCTCCCTTTAATCTCTGTATATATCAAACATCCAACCCTTTAAATAATAGTTTAGACTCATTGTCTAATATCCGAAAATGTCTTGTCTTCTCCAAAAAGTAAAGTCTAGATGTGTGCATGAGGTGAAAGTTCCTGTCGTTAAATCCTCGCAAATTCACCACAACAGTGAATGTCAACAACCAATATCCAATAAATCTCTATTGTACAGCAGTTAACCCCTGTAGCGAATTGAAAGACCATATTCATTAGCTTCTTAGCGTCAATAGGATACAATGGTAAAGTTATTGATCTTCCAAGTCATTGACTCTTCTCAAAAGACTTCTTACAACTAACATTTTGAAACCGAGTTTGATACCTTTAGATTGACACAACAACTACAACGATCTTTCAACATTTTACAACATCCTCCTTTGTTATCATTCTTTAGTAACCAAATTTGGCAATCTCTGTGTCTAAGAGAATGTTGATTTAGTCTCTCATTTTCCAACTTCATCTTCCTTCCTTTTCAAGATGACTGGTAATCAATCTACCAACTTGAACCCACAAGCTGGGGAGTTCACACCGAACTCCTCCCCCATCGCACCGTCATTTCCAGCATTCGGGTTTCCAGTCGATGCTTCAAAACCTCACAATGAAACGCACGCTGTGAGAAATGAAGCGTTTCCAACAGTGCCGCCAAATTCGAATAGGTGGGCTCAAATGAACCTTCCTCATCATCCAAATACTCCAAGGGGCTATGAGAATCATGGACAACATCAGCAAGGCAACTATTACCATCACACAGTAACACCGATGCGTTACTCCACACAGAGACAGTTCCAGGAGCGCAATACTCCCCATTACCCGACAAGATCCGTGGCTTACGTTACTCGTGGACAGCATAAACAGCCGAATATTCCAAGCCGCGAACCATTCAATCAAGCCATGAATGGATTTGGTCAGACTGGTTTTGATTCCCACCAAAACCAGCAACTGGGGATGGCTCCGATGGCCAATCCTCTGTTTCATCAAAACTCTCGAGCTGTAGCACCAGCTGCTCGAGGTCCAGTACCACCACCAACACCAGCAAATCACGAACCGTATAGTCGGCACATGAGAGGATTTAATCAGATGGCGAATCCTCTCTTCAACCAAAGCATGACAGCAGCGCAGGTTTTGTATGATCCATTTACACCCGATGGAAGTGGTCAACGCTCCTTGCACATTGCAAATAATGTGAATTCCTATGAACAACGTGATCGGATGGCTGGACCCATCTATGTACATCAGCGCCTCCCAGCTTCAACTCCGTCTCCGGGAACAAACCCAACACCAACACCAGCACAACAGTCTCGAGAAAGCTCAACGTCGAGTGCGACAGGTGGTAACGGCAGACGTAGCGATTCGGGTAGCGTTGAGACGAAACGCAATGGTCGGGAAGTAATTGAGTGTGGCCGTGGACGAGCAAAACGTGGCAAAGGACGCAATGGGCGAGGACCACCCCAGCCCCATCAAGATCTTCCCCTAGACGCTAAAGATATTGTTCCAGGGGCGATAGTTTGGCTACAGAAGCCCGAGCCATGGCATCAAGAGGTCCTCTGCGTGCAGAACCACAACTGCATTGATCCCCGAAAGGAGCCAGATGGACACAACCATCCGGTTCTTATCCTTCGGGAAAACCAAAAAAAGGGATCTGATAGAATCGGCGATCTTGTTCTGGATGTTGCACCGGTAAGTTATCATTCTCTTCCCCCTTTCGCGCTGTTCTCCCACCATTAAAATTATCCAAATATGAGCCAATTGCTAACTTATCATGAAAAAAGATGACTACACTCCATGGTGTAGAACTCGAGGAATATACCCACAGAATTCGAGCCAACGGTCCCGACGTTTCCAAAAACTGGTTCTTTTCGTTGACCATGCCCTTGGAGCACGAGTCAAGTAAGCCCAGTCTGGAAATCCACGAGGAGTTGAACCACCGAGGAAACAACTTCTTGAAGCTATCCCGAGGTGAGATGCAGCGCCAGTCGTATGTGCGAGTAAACCACATATACGCCGTCCCTCTCGCCCAACTACAATCTTGCAACAGGTACAACAAGCCGGCCCATAGCGTCCGTCTGGACAAAACCTCTTATAACATTGTAATGAGTCGGCTTGGGTTGAGGCCTGAAGCTTGGGAGGAGAATGTCGACAGAAGCGTGGCGTTAGCTCCGCAACGACTCTTGAGTTTGCGGGATAACGAAATGGCTCGGTTTCAAGCCAGTCAATCGGCTAAGAGTCAAGGTGGTCAAGAAGGACCTGCTGGACAGCAACCGCCCAACAACGGTCAACAAAGCTCCTTGAGCAATGCTACTCCTAGTGAGGCGCAGAGTTGCAACTACTTGTAACTCAACAACTTGGATATATGACGTTCCTCTGCGGTCCACTTTCACAAGTGGGACCCAGAGAACAAATTTTGCACACAGACAGATACGATACTATTACACACATAATTGGTGTTGAGGGGGGGTTTTTGGGTTGAATTGAAGGGAGATGAGGTGGCGAAAAGGAAGCTATTAAAAACCAGATTGGCAGAAATGTCGAAAGGCGCGATACATATTCACCATTCGGGGTCCGACCTAGCGGAAATTCTGGACGATTGATGATAACGAAATAGCAATCATGATAAAAAGGTTCTGATTTTATTTTATGAGGGAGGTTAGGAGTTCTTTTTGGATGATACCATGGGCGATTGGCGGGAGGAGTTCAGCGATCCTGCGATAGATACCTCAGTTACTATGCGAATGCTTTTATTTCATCCCAGTTGTCCCACAACATTTCGTGAATTATGTTTGAAATTATGGGTTTTACGTGCTAACAGTTAGAATGACAACTTATTATTTGCGAGATACGGTACGTGACACATACCTGCCAACCCCGCCCGCAATATATCAAGTGATCGAGCTCCCCCAAGTTAGCCATTCTTTGCTCTACCATCAACTCCATGTTCTCTCCCCAGATATCGTTTTTCACTTCCTTCCGCTCAAACCAAAAGATAACTTATTAAGGACCCTGCAGATCAGATTCCAAACTACATCATCTTCACGAACAAAATCAAAACGTGACACCATCAATCTAATGCAGCTACTTGCCACACAAGATACTCGACTCCGAGCAATCTAGGGAAATAGAACACAGCTTTCCATGTCTACATGAATTTAGAGAAGAAATAAACAACGCTCTCGTCGTGTCAAACATTGCGAACCCAAAGAGATTGGGAAAAGCCTCAAATCCCAATTAAAGCAGGCGCTCGGGGAACAATTCGAACCTTCCCACACAATTTCTTGAGTCATGTGACTAATAAAATAGCTCGAAAATCCCTACAACTACCTCCACACGTAAGCTGCCACGCATCGAACAAATACGCAACTCCAAAACGAATCAGTTGGTGCCAACAACGACCCATAATTAATTGAGGGGCGAGTGAACTCGCCAGTGTTTCGGAGCGCGTTATATTAAGATAATTTAGATTTTAAATTGAAATTATATATATAAGTTATTTAATAAATTTTATTTTATTTAATTAGTTTTATTTTATTTAATTAGTTTTATTTTATTTTATTAGTTTTATTTTATTTTGTTTAATTAGTTTTATTTTATTTAATTAGTTTTATTTTATTTTATTTTATTAGTTTTATTTTATTTAATTAGTTTTATTTTATTTAATTAGTTT
>NGKJ01000077.1:109436-124189 GCA_002162495.1 Myriosclerotinia curreyana | reverse complement strand
TATTATTTTTATTATTATTTTTATTATTATTTTTATTATTATTTTTATTATTATTTTTATTATTAATAATTCTTTTTATTATTTTTTTCTTTATTCTTTTTTTCTTTGATTTCTTTTAAAAAAAATCACGTGATCACGTGATTCTACACAACTGGATTCCTGGGTTATAGAAATAAAACACATGATTTTTTTAACGCCACACAAAATTCCGTTAAAATCCGACGCATAAGTTTCTTTCGCTACGCTCCGAAACATACCAAGAAATAGTAGGCATGAATTCTTGCCTATCAGTAGGGATAGCCAGTTTGTAGCATTCATTGAGACCTGCTCAGGTTGGCTTATTGATATCTGGTAAAGTATGAATTGAGATATCTGACTCCTACCAATGATTGATATTACGGCGACTTTCGTTGTGACCTCCTTGTGATGTCACCGTAACATTGAAGCCAGAAGTCACCCAAGAGTTAGATATCAACAGTGAAAATCTAGTAGTGCTCATTACTGGACTAACTACAAGAAACCTCCTAGTTCATGACCATCAGGCCACTACAACTCAGGTGTATTTCCAAACAAAGTGCCACCCATGCCCTCGGGATATCTACCTCCACGAACCTCTACCTTCTCAATAGCGGTTCTGATTTCCCTCTCCTCTTCTCTACTGAGTTGCACACGCAGTGCTTCCAAATTTTCCTCCAAGTATTTAATCTTTTTCGTTCCTGGGATCGAGATGACGTCATCACCTTGAGCTGCCAACCAAGCTAATGTGAGTTGTCCTGGTGTAACACCTTTCCTAGAAGCGATTTCCGCTAAATCACGTACGAGTACGAGATTCTTGGAGAAGTTTTCTTCAGAGAAACGGGGTGATACCAAACGGAAATCGGAGGGCTCGAAGTCGGCTCGAGATTTATATTGACCTGTAAGGAAACCACTAGAGATGGGTCAGCATTACGTTGATACCTAAGAAGAAGTATATGGGTTGATGTCATACCGGCCAAGTGGAGAATAGGCCACGATAGCAATACCAAGCTGGCGGCAAGTCTTCAAGACATCATTTTGTTCAACATCCAATGCAAAAGGAGAGTATTCGATTTGCACTGCATCAATATGGTGAACTTTCTCTGCACGACGGATTGTCTGGGCGCTGACTTCCGAGAGTCCAATATATCTGATCTTTCCCTCCCTGTTGGCACATTCATTAGCCTAGCTTCGACATAACGTATGTTGGTTGATATGTTGCACAAACTCACCTCTTCAACGCGGCCATAGCCTCGACCGTCTTCTCAATAGGTGTCTTTCCATCCACCCGATGACAGTAGTACAGATCAATAGTTTGAATACCCAACCTCTGTAAGCTCTTCGCACACGCACTTTTCACATATTCTGGGCTAGAATCAATCGAATGACTTCCATCTTTGCCCATTTTGTTGGCAAATTTCGTGGCTAAGAAGATCTCATCCCGTTTTCCGGTTCGTTTGAACCATTTTCCAAGAAGGTCTTCGGAATCGGCATACATGTCCGCAGTATCCCAGTTGGTTTGTCCGAGTTGGTAGGCGCGGTCGAGGACCTTGAAACGCTCTTCGTCAGATTGAGTGCTGCCACTGATGAAGCGTTAGATAGGTTCATGTAGAGGATGCTATAGTTTGTGAAGTGACTGAATGAATGATGGTGTTGGGAACTCACTAGAAGGCACTGAGGCCCATGGTTCCGAAGCCTTGAGCGACGACATCAGGGCCATATGCGCCTAGTTTGCGAGTTGGAAGTCGAGGCATCTTCGAGACTTATTTGTGTGTGGATATTGTTTAAAGTTTCTTTCAGGAATTAGAGTTGATCGATCGAGGCGGTCTTTCGCTGTCTTTATAAGTATCCCCTCGTTCATCCCATATCTCCGCATTCGCCACCTAACTCCATATAAAAGTCTTTACCCCACCACAAGCGCCGGAATTACAATGCGAAGTTACATAATGTCCGACCAGCCGTTGTTGTCCATGTATCCAAATCCGATTTGGTATGGTGGGTTTGGTGGTGATGTGTGATGTGGTGACAGGATTGAGGTGATGACGATTTAAAGTTCTTAGCGCGGGAAATCTAGTCGTGTCAACCGCGGAAGAGCCCCTGAATCCGCGAAGCTGACCCCACCTTCAAACAGGAACCCCACCTTCGCATCGTAAAGGATAAATGTGGATTTCAAAGTAGACGCATCTGGAATCGCAAGTTTTTGTTCAGGCTAATATTATCATTATATATGATTTTGGTATTGCACAGGTATCAGTTGGTGAAAAGGCTTGTGGTGAGAGTTGACACTTTTTGAGTGGCTGCAGAATAGATGGATGTGGATATTCGAAGGAGAAATAGATTTTACAACAAATAAGGAGAGCGCAAGGGTATTTAATTTTTCATACGAGTCAAAGTAGTATCGATGAATGTAATAAGAGAGTGATAGTTGCCAACCAGCAAAACACCATCGTATTACTGTTACATACGTTGATTAATCTACGAAGCCCTCCAGAATGAAGACCCCTGTTATATGGATCCTGCCTTCCCTGAATTAAAGCATTTGCAGACTAAAATTTTCTTCGTGGTACGACTTAATTCCTTTTCTCAACCCAAATATCATGTTTATGCAGCTCGTAATAGTGATGAGAGGGGGATCTTACCAACTTTGTACATAAGGTAACTATTGTGTAGATATCGAGTGGCCATGACGATGAGCTTGGGTAGTATCTCATCCAGTGATCTAGGCATGTTGTCTTTCAACGGCGAACAGCGGGTAGCATTGCGCCGGACAGCCTTTCAATTTCCAGGCGTCTTTGAATGTCGAGGATATTGTCGATGAATCTGTTAAAGCTCCGGTATTCGTCGTTGTCATCGGGATACACATTTGGCACAGGCGATTCGATGAGATTCAGCGAGAGACAAATTAGTATCGCAACGATTGCCCAAATTGAGTTTTCCTGCTCATCCTCAGCCCGCCATAAGCAATTTTGATGATTTGGAATCCAACTACACCCTATCCTGCGCGAGTCAAACGTCATCTAGTGATGAATGAGGAAGATTTCCCCTTGGGATATGTTGCTGTGGTCAGTGATGTTGACGTTAGTACTTAGAATTTCGTGATTACATGCGCACACTAAAATTTCTTCCTACTTCAAGGCATTTGGTTCCATAATGACCGGCTTCCAATACTTCCGAATCTTCAATTCAATTTTGACTTGAATTGGGAGGAAATGGCGATTAATTTGGCTGACTAAGCGTATATTGGTACATTCCTTTCAGACAGGTCAGAAGGTCTAGAGTCAAATTTACCAATTTCTTGAACTCTACCAGTGACCAAGTTTGTTTGGACTTGATTTTATCATTTTTACGGAGGATTTCGAGCGATCTAAGGCGGTGCTTCAAATGTGACAGCCCTTCGATAATATCCGAGGGAGACGAATTAGTATCCCAGACTTCTAAGTTCTTCATCGAAGTCTGTTTCAAAGCTGAATATTTCAAGCTGTGAAAATCGTTTGAGGAGAGGGATAAGGCACGAATGTGGAATCCCTTTACTGTATATTCCGCTTGACCGGCTATTTGTACAATTCGATCAGGTGCCAATAAATCTGTCACCACGAAAGATTTCAATGACTTTAGAGCTAGAAACGATAGGACAGTTCTCAAGCCTATCTCTGGGCCAATTTAAATTGGAAGGCGGATCCTCGATTTCCCCGATAGTTCTCAAGGGAGGAACTCGTAAGATGCTACGATCCTATATATTTGAATCTTTTTGGTAAAGTCGCAAAGAAGTTGAGCCTCGTTGATATCTATGTATCTGGATAGATTGAGGAATTTGACCCGAGGAAGAAGACACAGAAGTAAAGCCAGCGTAGACCATGGTGGAAGGTGTTTCATTTGCTCCATCCAAGCTTCCCAAGATTTCGACTCTCGAGAGCTTTTTTTCATTCACTATTCGATGATGAGTATAAAGGCTTCGGTCTCGTTCCCAATAGAAGCTGATTCAAGAGGTTTGGTTCCAAACAATATATACCCAAGAGGTGCGCAATCAAAAATATGAAGTGACAATTGTCCACAGAATTGACAAAAAGAGCGAGTTCAGGATTGGTGAATATAGTCCTGGTAAAAATTACAAGATCTTTGACCTTACGAGGCTCACAATTTCGTTGACCGGCTGTATAAAACAAGAATTCAAAACAATTTGTGAGTACGCACAAGTATAATTCATTGCCTATTTAAGTCTACGTGGAAGAAGCAAAGAACGTATCATTGGGCTTCACAACATGAATTTAGCAAGTCGATATCCAAATTCCCTAACCAAAGCAGAAAAAGAAATCCTTTCCAATGAATAACACTGCTTAATCATCTCAATCCCACTTTCTGAGCACTTTCCTTGCAATCTAAATAGCATCAGTCTGTTTCTTAAGAGGAATCGATGATGATAGTTGCATGAATACCAAGTCGTGTAAGAACTTTGAAGTCAGCCAGCGTCCAGAATCGCTCTCTCCCCTTGCTTATAGCTAGAATGAATTTTTAATGTGCGTAGTTGTGGTTGAAGATGAGAGATTGCTATGATGATTTCTTGGGCAGATGGCTGGTCTTCAAATCCATGCTTCTGTATATCCGAAGAACTCAAAACCCTGCATCAAAACTGTGAGAGTAGCTTTCGGAATGGAACTTTCGAATATTTGCAAGCGTGGTAACTCGATGCCTGCTTGGTAGATAGCCATGATCTTTTTTAGTCGATTGGCAGAGTCGACACGCGGCGAGGTGGAGATACCTTCGACCATGAAAATCTGGAGTGATTTCAATGCAAGAATTGGGATTATGGTGTCCAATGATGCAAGAATTGTATACATTGAACTTCCAAAAGATCTCCGCGGTAAGGTGGCCGTCTGCAGGCGACTTAGGGGAAAAGGGGCCAAGATATCGTTATTTTGAGTAGCTACGATTTTGCCGATCCATCTGCAGAAAATAATGGAGTCACATTTCGGGCGCCCTATTATTCTAGGAAGAGTGATATACTTCAGATTCGATAGAAAGCATATAAGTAAAGCCACAACATGCCAGAAAGTATGATCCTGAGATTCGCAAAAGGCTGGTAGCGTCAAATCTATTGGAAGAGCCTGGAACTTCTTCAAAGCTAGGGGAGCTGGTAACTTCTGGCAGGGGCGAATTTGCCTTTGACTCCGTATTTAGATTCCTGAAAATAACCAAGGTCGAGAGAGTAAACCGATGCGGTAAGGGGAAAGGGTTTTAGCTATAGTAAGTGTGAATAGCGTTATATTCTCTGGATTCTTGATATGAAATGTTCCATACGAAGACAGTAAAGGCAGACTGTGAATTCTTTTAAAGCAGTGTACCAAAGGAAGATTTAATGTCGAATTGATGCCGAAAACCTATTATGAGCTTATCATCTTTGTGGCTAAGACCATCATTTCGCAACACCTTTATGATCTCGAGAAGGATTTCATTTGACAAGCTGTTGAGAGACATAATAAACTTTGAGGGGCATTATTACGATATTGTAGAGTGTTGTTTGGTTGCTGGAACTGCGAGGCGGATGATGATGTTCAAGACCCTGCCCAAATGGTGTTTTCCCAGTATATGAACTTATTATCTACTTATTGTGAGACTAGAGTAGGATCGATTGTGAAAATTTTCTCTGTACACGATCATGTTTATACTTAATCTTTACTCGTATCAATTTCCAATACAGTTTAAACAACAATTGGATGTTCCAGTATCAGCCACATTTCCAGCTGAAACTTCCTCGGTAGCAATAAATTTAAAAATTGGACGTTGCTGACCGACGCGTGCCCAGCAATGGTTTCTCGGAATCTTCGTTGGCATCTTCCATGTACATTGGCTTGGCCATCAAACGCACACGTTTTTTCCTCTGAGCTGCAGGGCTGTTTACAGATGCCTTGGCTGTTGGCTCGGATGTATTTTCTGTAGGTTCATTCAATGGATCTGTCTGTTTTTCTGGAGCATTTGCCGCTCTCGAGAATTCTTCAGTCTCGAAATTCGGTGCTTCCTTTTGGTCCGTGATGTTTGTGGGTTCCGTGATGTTTTCTTTTTGCTGTTCTGCGCCTAGGTCGTCGGAATAATCATGCAGGCTTTCTTCATCATTGATTGGCCCTGAATGCTTAACTTTCAGCTCTGCAATAATTTTTGCCAGCTGGCTAGAGCTCTCTGAATTGGAACCGGTCTCTTCCTCAGCAGTGGCTTTATTCTCCTTTTCCATCATTTGCTTGCTTTTTCCAAAGTCCCAACTCCAATCGTCATCTCCATCAATCGCCAAATCCTTCCCCCCTTCGACATCAAAGATATCAAAGCCCTGCAGCTTGGCCTTGTGTTTCTTCTTTTTTGCTTTCGTCTTGGTACCCCATGCTCCCCATAAATCATTATCTACAAGAACTAGTCGTGGTGGGGTTGCTGGCTCCGGCTCAGGCGATTCCACATTAACATGTTTGCCCTTTCTTTTCCTTTTCTTCTGCTCGATCTCTGGATCCGCATATGACCAACCTGAAACCATAGAACGGGAGGTTGAGTCTTGCAGAATTGGTATATTCGACGAAATTAATATCTCATCATCGGATTCTGCAGTTTCTGCCAGCCTCGCCTTTTTTCTTGCGTCTTTGAGTGCGGATGCTATCAAAGGATTTTCGGATATATGTGTATACACACTACGGGTTTCCGATGCTACAAACGGATCTTCAGTGTCTACAACGTTGATGATTAGTTTAAGCAATGAACCTTGATGTGTTAACTTACCTTCCACGTCCAGTGCTTGCCAGGACTTATCACTACTTTGTGAAGAACGGTCAGCTTTTGACTGAACGCCGGTTGTGTTGATTTCTTCGTTTTGCTCATCTCCAGCTGGTGTCCATTTTAAGAGAAGCTGTCTGACAATATCTTTTCCATCTTCATAGTCAGGGGTATTAGGGTCAAATGATCTGCCGTCATAGTATTCGGGATATGGTACACTATTTCGTCTTTCGGGCGCCATGTAAGTACTTTGTGGCGAAGATGTTTCTGAGACAGTAATAGATGGTGGATGGCTTCTTGCCGGTGGCGCTACCCATGAATCCTCGTAGTATCGATTCGGTTCGAAGGGGTTATAGGGATATGGTTCGAAAGGATTATTGCCAGTCGGTTGGAAAGGATTTCTAGGAGTAGGCTCGGAAGGGCTGTTGTAACGTGGAACAGTCGGATACGTGGGATCAAATCCCGAATTTACACTCACTCTTAGAGGAGCATTAAATGAACTTGGCATATACCCTTGAGGATATTGGCTCTGAGTAGGATATTGAGAATACCCATATGGGCGGGAGGAACCGTTGTGGTCAGAATAATATTGAGAGGGTTGCGGAGCTACATATGGTATTTGTGAGCTCATAGGTGGGTTAGAGAATAATCCCGTATGGATATTTGAGTTTCCATGTAGATTTGCGTTCGCATTGCCGAATAAATTTGAGCTCGGGTTGGAGTTGTCGAAGATATTAGTTGAAGGGCCGGATCTGAAATCGCTATCTAGTTTCCCAGGACTATGCTCCATTTCTATCTTGGATCTTAGATCTTTTCTCTCTCTATTTCGGACTTGAGATTCCGTCTCCACGAACGTTACAGAAGGTTCGTTGCGTGATATTGACGCGCCAGCATTTTGCCCACGAATTTCGGCTGATTTTTTAACGGGTTGCGTTTCGCCGACTAGGTAAACGGTAATTGATCGTATAACCGGTACTTCAGAGGCAGGAGTGGAATCATGGTATAGCAAATCAAGCTGGGCCAAAGTCCACGCGCAAGAATGGTCGGTTTCATTTTTCGCGTTGATAATGATCCCAATCTGTTCTTGTTGCAATCGCTGCAAAGCTTCCTTCTTCACATTGGCAGGATCTCCTCGGTTATTTAATTCTCGAATTCGCCGAATGATCTCAGTCTTTGCGAAAGATTGTGGTGTTATGTGAGCCCATAACCAATCCTCGCCGGTCCTAGGATGAACTGAGTACACTGCGTATTGTAGGTTAACTTCTGATTCTGCTAGAAGAAGGTTTTCCACTTGATGTTCAATATTAACCGAACTATCGAACAGTTTGGTCTGAGAAGTTTCCGAAAGAAGATCAAGCCCACCTGAAGGCTCATTTATGATGATAATTACTAACGCCTTTCTAGGATGTGACCAAAATCGGAATCGGAACTTTGTAATCTGCTTCAATCGCACAATTGTTTTCCTGAATCCATTTCGTGGCTTCAATATCTCATTTATGCTTGATATTTCATCTGGCTGCAGAAAGCAGAAGTCTTTCCACCAATTTGGACCAGGACCTTTCGATATAATGGCATCTAATTGTGCTTTTCGAAGCCGAAAATGCCCGGTACTAGGAATTTGATGATAAACCTTTTCCCTGACAACAAAAGCTGTGATAAAGCAGCCCTTTGAAAACATGTCTTCCATATCTCCAGTTGTGAAATGGTCTCTTTGAAATATTTTTTGAATGACATTTTTGATTCTTGATTCAAACATCGGAGCACCGATGTTACTAGATGCGAAACTCGAGGGTTCTGTGTAGCTTAGACTGGCTAATTGTTCTTTTCCAGTGTGGACTGGTGCATTAGGTTTTAAAAATGGCGAATGCATATTCATGCTGTCTTTTCCGAGCGAGGAGCTTACTAAGTTACCTTCGAGCGCATTCACTGGTTGCGTTTTGTTGGTATCGAGTCTATGAAGCGCGGGGGATGGACTGAGAGTAATGTGAATCTGCTTGTCTAGGGTGCTGTCATTACTCGGTCTAGTTTCGACTTTACTTTCTACCTCCTTTGGCTGATGAATGTGAGATCCGGGAGGAGATGTGTGGTCTATCGCAAACACCTCTGTGGGGGAAATATTGTTCGTATGGGCTTTCTGATTTCTACCAGAGAATAGCTCTTCCTCCGTAAGAGTACTTTTATTCACATGGTCTTTATCAGGTTCCGGTACATCGCGAATATGACCACTTGATATTCGAGGGCTTTCGATCTGTTCTGTAGTTCGGTCATCTGCAGTCGTCGCAGAATTTGTACTTCGTTGAGCTTTAATCGATAAATTGTCTGCATCTTCTGGGGTTTTCGTACGAAAGTTAGATCCCAGAAAACTCCCCGGGAATGAAGTACCATCTCTCTGATTTGAGGAGTTTTCTGCTTCCGAAGTTTTTTTGGCTTTAGACGTATCATGGGCAATATGCTTGAGAGCAGCATCCGTCTTTGCCACTGAGAATATAGACCCGATCGCTGCGGAATCATCTTGTAATGTTGATTTTCTGTCTGTAACATTGGAGAACCTCCTCCTACTTGTGGCTCTAGGAATTTTGTCCGATCGTGTACCTACCGAAGGAGTGTTATAGGAGTCTGTAGAAGTTTGAGGACCTCTTCCTCGCCGCGTCATACGAGTACGTGAAGGAATTCGCACTGGCACTTCGTACAATGGCCTAAGGTCGAGGTCATACACGTCATCATTTGATCTTACGTCTACTGGAGCAAATCGATTCGATAGCCTCGATCTTGTATCTTCATCAGCAATTTTCGTTGAATTAGATCGTCTTGGGTGTCTTTTCTCGGAAAGTTCTAGCCTTATCCCAGAAATTTCTGAATCTGCAGCAGTTTGCGGTATAACTGCATATATCTCGTAGATAGAATTGATTTCCGCATGCCCGATACCACTGATCATTTGATTATTAGCTTAGTTTTGTAAAGACATTCGGCCAACGTACGGTTTTCGTTGCAAGGCACAAACAGTAATGACTTGGAACATCAATGTCAAGTGTGCTTCCAGACGGTGCAGCTGGGCATTGTACTGCTCAAGCTTTGGTGCAGAGAATGGCCACTGAAGACGATCGCGCTTGGAAAGCTTACGAGCCTTTACGAGGGATTTGTCCAAGTTTAATACTGGAATCTTTGTGTTCTTCGACGACTTCAATTTACTCTGGAACTCATCAAGTCGATTTGTCAGTTTCGTCTCCAATTCTTGCGAATCATCTCTGCTGACGACCCAGGCTTCGACTCTCCAGAATATCTTCAGGCATTGATCTGTAGTTGATTGAATGTCCGAAATGGCTTCGCTACTGAACAGAGATGGTTTGTTCCCTTTCTTCAAATTACGACATTCTTCCTCCAGAAAACCATTGATGTGCTTCATCGTAGCACTTGCAGATTTGATACTTTCCAAAACGGCATGAAGCGTCTGCCCAGCGGATCCAACGTCAGAAATGAATTTCGACAAGACCTGTGCTAATTGGATGCCGAAACTTGCGATACCGACTGCAGAGCTTGCGGCCCCCAATATGGTGATCGGGTCCATTAGGAACTCAGCATGTCAAAAATACCCATCGTGAAGTTGAAGAGAACTCCTTGAAAAGAGATTTTCTTCAAAGGAACCCAAGGCACCCATGAGGCTGTGAAGATAAGCTGCATGATAGTGTTACCTCTTCTCCCGCGTGCGGATTGTGCATGCGGACCAACTGTTGGACTCGCATAAAATGAGGCTGATACGCGGGATAAATCTTGTCGTCACGTGAAATTATATGACCGTAGTATATTTAAGGCCTATCGTATATAGCTACCTAGGTACTACATGTTAATGCGAATTCTTGATTCGTGTTCCAAATTTGGTTTTAGCTAGAATTTTGATCTCGGATCGTTCTCCTCGTCACATGACCTGCCCCTCCGAAATGATCCCTCCGAAATAGGCTTTCACTACAGCATTATAATAGGTATGCTACGCAAACGCGCCATCCACTTTCAAAAGTATGGCCTTTTGCAATTCAAAATAAATTCGTCATCGCCCGTGCGAAAATAACGAAGGCTTTCCAAAATCAGTTGAATCCCCAGCATCATCCTTCACAGTTGCCATTAGGCGTCGTCCACCCTTACTATTAGCCGCTACAACCTCAAGGATTTCAATTTTACCCATCATCGTTAAGGTTAGGCACCCTACTCTACCCGCAGGTATTTAGCTTTATAAAGTAATATACTCTACCCAATAAGATTTTATAAAATAATTATTTAATCAATACAACAAATATTTAAATACTTAAGAGTATATATTATATAATTGTTTTATAATTATTATTTAAAATTAAAGGTATTTTTAATTATATAATAATATTAAAAACATTAGATTATATTATTTAATAATATTATTAAAATATTAAGCTAGTAGTAATACTTTTTACTTATAATATTTTAGCTTTATATATATTCAATAATATTATTTTAAAATAAGTAAATAATATATATATATTTTTTTTTAATTTAATTTTAAAATATATTAAAGTATATGATTTAAATTATTACATGTAATATATACTATTATATACTATATATTTATAAATATTTTAAATATTTAAAGTATTTTATAAAGTTTATACTTTATCTAATAAAAAAAAGCTAAATAATATAATTTCTAGATTATATTTTAGGTTATCCCGAGTATACCCTACCTACCCAATGTTTAACCCTAATCATTATTCTTCAAACCTGATTTCTTGCAGCTTTCAGGGAGTCAGGTGGATATGCTTTTACAACAAATCCTTGCCGAGTACTGAGGCCCATATCAATCATTATGCCAAAACCCTAAAATAAGATTCAAGGGTATTGAAATATTAAAATCATTTAATCAATAATTACTTTTCAATAAATAAAGCTATAACTTTATAAATTAATGATTTTGAATTGTAATAAAATTAAATTTTTTTTTATAATTAAATAATAAATTTAATATAAATAATTATAAAGTAAATAATTATAATAAATATTATTAAAAAGTTTTAAGTTTATTTGAAACTTAGATTTTAAACTAAAATGTAAAATATATTTTGTATTTAAAAAGAAGATTTAAATATTATATTTAATAAAATAAAATAATAATTTATTAATTTATTATAAATATTAAATTTTATAATTTTAAATATTAGTTATTAAATAATATAAAATTTAAGATTTTAAGTTTATTAATTATAAAATTATTAATTATTAAAATAAGTAATATCTTTGAAAATTTAAGTTTAAGATAAGCTTTATTAGTATTACCAATATATGATCAAATAAAAATATCAAAATCTTCAAAAAACTTCAAAATCTTTATTAATTAATAACTTTAATACTAATAAGTTTAAAACCCTAAAAATAATATTTTAGGATTCAGCTTAATTAATAATATATAGTTACTTAAAATTTAAAACTTTTTATTAATTAATTATTAAATAATATATAAATTAGTATTATTCGATTTTCAGAATTTATATTTTAGCATTACACATTTTAATATTTCAACACTTCAAAATCTATTTTTAGGGTTTTGGCATAATGATCGATATGGGCCTTGGTAGTTTATATTAATTAATAACTTTATAAAGTTCTTTATTATTTTTGATATTATTAGAGGCATGTCTTGTTGATTGAGCTAGATCCAGTCCAGGATTTGGATTATATCGACTAGATAGCGGTTTTATATCCTTAAGTGTATACCAACCCTCTGAAACGGTGTCTGCGATGTTATTGGGATCGAATTGTAATATGGAGAATCCCTCAATTTCCTGACTGCGAGGTTCTTTTTGAGGCACTTTTCCTCCAACTTGTTTCTTGACTAAATGATTGTTTTGAGCTGTGTCTCTGGGACTTAGGATAAATGTGTCATTTAGAGCTAAGTCTAAGATTGAATCTATATTTTCGGTTTTCCTCTGCTCGGCAGCCTCTACCTTTTCCCCAGCTGCCCTACAGAACCACGATAGCAGGAAAATCCTGTTATCCTTACCCTATTCTAATTACAAGAAAATCTTGCTATAATAACAGGAAAGAAGATGGTTTTTCGGATATGCTAAGGATTCGATTCAAAATATGTAACAAAAATATATAACGAAATAAAGTTTAAAACTAATAATTAAACTGAAATGCTTTCTATTCTATACATTTTTTAGCTTTATTTTAAACTTTTTTAAGCTTTTCAATCTTGGAAAGCTTACATATCATTTATATCACTTATATTACTTATATCATTCATATCATTTATATTACTTATATTACTTATATCATTATTACTAAAATTGAAAATATACTATTATAAGATTGAAAAGTTGGAATAAAGGAAAATAAGCGAATAGAAAAAGCAAAGAAACTTACTTGAAAAGACTTAATTTGAAAGGACTTATTTATTTAAAAGGATTTACTTTAAAAGAATTGAAAGGTTAAAAAGAAATTGAAGAGTAAAAAAGAAAGAAAAAGAAAAAAGAGAGAAGTTGAAGAGTTAAAAAGAAAAATCAAAAAGAAACTAATTACTAAGTTTTTTAGTATATTTTATTTTTCCAATAAGATCAATAAACTCTTAAACTTTAATCTCGTTATTTATTATAGTATCTTACTAGTACACTTTAGTTTCTAGAGCAGGATATTCCTGTTATTGTGGTTTTGTAGGGCTGGCGTCCATTTCAATAAAAGTTGTTGCAAAATGTCGTCGCCAGCATGTTCGCACCCTGGTCTTGCACGGGGTTTATATAATCTGCTTTCATAGTGCACAGGATAAGGGTCTTCTATCAAAAGGGATAATTGATTCCTGTATGAATTGGTGGGATGGGATAAGATAGGACGTCGGCCGAGGCTCTGACGGTGATGATGGTGGTAAAAGGCCGGAATCCCGATGGCTGCAATTTGCCCATAACTGTGCCCTTTTATGAAGAATGCATTAATAAATGTCCCATTTGGAATCATTTTGTCCATGTCCTTCTCAGTCATATGGTTGCGTTTGAAAGTCCTCTTCAGGCCTCCAATTTTATTAGCCTTGTACTTCGAAAAAGTACTCCCGAATGATTGGTTAATCTGAGGGTCAAAAGTTTTAAAATTGCTGACGGCATTGGAAATATCGGATGGAAGAGTACAATCAACGGGGGCTTTCCTGAAATTGATGGCGGAGAAGATGTGGATATATGAACACCATAACCCAATTCCTCTTGCAATTTTAGTGGTTCTATAAACTGATGACTTGATTTGATTCAGAACGATTATTGCTAAGCGAGGGGGCTCGGTGGTGAATCCGATGATGGGTCTGGAGAAATCATTTCAATTTGTGGCTGTCTATTTAATTTATTCTCTGGGAGCGTTTCAATCACCGGTATATTCTTAATCTCTATTTTATTGAGATTTTCTTTCTTATATGCCAGACAGTCTTCGTGTATATTGCGATCGCAGTAATTGGTACCGGCTACAACGTGTGTCGGATTTGCCAGCATAGTTGGCAACGCAGCAAGTGTTTTAGCTGTTACTATCTGTGCGATATCTTCAGGAGTTCTCGTGGTGTTTCGTCCTATAGATTCACTTACGGAATAATGGGATCTTCTAGTTCTCCCAAAAGCCTCGTTTGCGGGTCTTCTAGATCTCTGGATAGCAAATCAAACTGAACAGTCTGTGTGTCGAAGTTTTGTGATTGTTTCTCCTCCTTGTCGACGGCCACAGAACTGGCTGGTTGTTTTGACGTCGGTAAATCATCACTAAGATCAACAAGATTATTGGAGATATTGTTGCCCTGGGATTGTTGTTCTCTTGGTACTCTGAACCTAATAACTTTGGTTTAGGGCTGGTTTGGATGCCAAAATCCGCTCTTTTCCTTCAAATAATCCTTCATTTTCCATCAAAAATTCCGCTTTTTGGTTTGGTTACTATAATACGGAATCTGTTAAAAAAAGTGGAATTTTAATTAAACTTTAATAAAACTCTAATTTTTTTCTGCAAACTTT
>NGKJ01000077.1:97188-109336 GCA_002162495.1 Myriosclerotinia curreyana | reverse complement strand
AATTTTTTTCTGCAAACTTTATTTTTTTCTGCATTTTTTGTATAAAGCAGATTAAAAAGTATAGATTGAAAAAAGCTTCCTTTACTTTTTTTCCGTTCTTTTTAAAGCCTATATTTTAAAGTTTTTTTAAAAATAAAGTTTATAATTAAAAGTTTTTTAAAAATAAAGCTTATAATTTGAATTAATGTGGAATACACAAATAAACCAAAAAAAGTGGATTTGAAATCAGTTTTTTTTTTAATAAATTTATTAAAATACAGAATCCGTTGTGGCACAAAAAGGAGGATTATTTGGAGGAAAAGAGTGGATTTTGGTGGCCAAACCAGCCCTTAGTCTCCACAAAGCTAGTGTACCGCGGCGCCGGAATTTTCAATTCATTGCGCAAATCGGAGATATAATATTTCTGATCGACGTTTTCCATCTTGATCTTTGGCTTCGAAAATTTACTTATCAATGGCGAGTCGCATTCGGAGTGGGTTGACAACGCGTGAAATACCGGTACTGGCAGAATGCCTTCATCCCCAATCAAAGTGATGTTAAAAGATTGAGGTGGTGTAGAATTGCTAGGCCGAGTGTTCTCATAGCCTTCCTAGTTTTGATGCTGTGTTCTTTCCTTGACATACTTGCGCGTGTTTCTATCCGAATCTACACCCTCAAAATCCACGAAACCTTTAAACTTTGCTGGGCCGTTGTTGATAAATTATCGACTTCTTCGGAATTTCGACTGGTTTCGGATAGTTTGGATATGTCTTTGTGTCACCATTGTACACATCAATCGTATATCCTGGCTTCCATTTTGCACTGGCATCAGAATGGGCCATATGAGTTCTAGCAGCGTTGATAGCTATGTATTCAGGTATTGCAGCGCTGCCTCCAAGGTTGGGCACTAAGTAGGGTATACCCAAAATAACCCGAAATATAACCCAGGAATTATACTATTTAGTTTTTTTTCACTAAATAAGGTATAAACTTTATAAAATACTTTAAATATCCAAAGTATTTATAAGTATATAGTATATAATAATATATATTACATATAATAATTTAAATTATATATTTTAATATATTTTAAAACTAAATTAAGAAAAAATAAAAATATATTATTTACTTATTTTAAAGTAATATTATTGAATATATATAAAGTTAAAATATTATATTAAATAAGTAAAAAGTATTATTACTAGCTTAATATTTTAATAATATTATTGAATAATATAATCTAATGTTTTTGATATTATTATATAATTAAGAATAATCTCAATTTTAAATAATAACTATAAAACAATTATATAATATATACCCTTAAATACTCAAATACCCATTGTATTGATCAGGTAATTACCCTATAGAATCTCACTAGATAAGGTATACTACCCTATAAGGCCAAATACCCGCGGGTAGGGTAGGGTGCCCAACCTTAGCTGCCTTCTGGTTGTTCGGTTACCTTGTGTTTTGGACCTTGTCCCTTGGTGTTAACGCTCTCATTCACTGCATTCGTTTTCAATATAGAAGGGTTCAACGGATCATCAGGAATGGCTGGAGGGATGACTCTGCGAAGGCAGGGATTTCCTCCTTGGAATACCTCAGAATTCACGATATAGCTCTGTGGAATCTGGGTGTATAGGTTATCAACATACCGATAACGTACTCCACTTGTGATCGGATTGAAATGCGGTCTACCCGTTGGCGCAATGGATTGGCTATTTAAATGCTGTGGTTCGTGACCTTCCACTTCTGAATGAAATCCATAGTTTGGTTCCATACGCAGATCAAACGCTTGCTCAATGTTATGCCGAGTCCTTTCGTATAGTGGAGCATCCACGATATTATTGGAAGCCAATTCTCTGAAATTTGATAAGCATGCTTCTTCCCCATCCAAGTTCTCCACTCCTTAACCTTCACTCCCCCACTCCCCACCTCCGCAGACCACAATCGTTCAAACCCCTCATCCCTCATCTTCAACCACAACATCCCCATCCTTAACTCTTTCATCTATTCACTTAAAGTAGCTTCCGGCAATATAACCGTTGCTAAATTTTCCAATCCCATGCTTTTGACTACCCCGGAGAATAGAAAGGCGTGCGTTGAGTGTTGAATATCGCGGGAGGGAGGACCGTTATTGCCTGGGGCTGTGAACACGGTTTCTTCTTTATGGTACCAAAAAAAATATACATAGAAGGAAGTGAGAGTGAAAGCATTACATACAGCCCGTAACAAAGGCCCGCCGAAACTATCTGCACACCAAATTATTTTCCTCCCTTCACTCTTCGTTCCAGTTCGTAGCTTTCCAATGCTGTTCATTAAGCCGGCGCCGATAATGTTCATGGGCTCGAAGGATGAATGAATATCCATAACTTAGCACTCGGATTTTGACGACTAGATTTATTTCCAGAATTTCAGGTAGCAGGTCTCGTAACCAAAGTACACTACTATCCATATCTGTCCAAGAATTGATGGGATGGCCATTTTCACCGTGAATGGCTATGAGGCTGGGGAGTGTTAGTTTTTGGTGCAACGGTGGTAGAAAATGGGTAGAAGGATATACTCAATGGTTGCATTGGGAGAGTTATGAAAAATTTGTAGACCGATGGAAGCTGGATCCCGAGGAACTAGGGGTATGGGATTGGGAGTTGCAGGAGGAAGTGGTTGTTCATTCTTTATATTGGAGTTGAATAGCATCGATCGGAGTTTGGCAAAAGCTTTCTTCATTGGCAGCGATTTTCCTGGGGATACAAAGGTTGAAAGACAGGCTTGTGTTTGGATGGCGATGGTGATATTGGTGACCATCGAGCCATCATAGTTAATAAGCTACAGCCGTGCAAAACGGGTGGGGTCGAAATAGGAAACTCATGGAATTGTCGAGTAAAAATGTAGTCCTCTAGCATCCCTTTTTAGTACAGCCCGGTCCAAAGATTTGAGTTGCGGGATGCTACGAGATGCCACGAGGATTCCAGTCGCCGGCGCCGGAACAAATGTTCCTCTATCATCATGTGACTTAACTTTATATTTGTTTTTGTCTCAAATACTCGCGACTTCGCCCTGCGACACAACGTCAGTGCTGCAGTTGAAATATAGCATTTGGTGTAATGTCGCACAGGTTGTACTGCATTTGAGCTCTCAGAAATTTCTCCGATTCTGGACTCTTTAAGGCTCTCATCACGTGTAACAACCAGTTAAAGTACGCGATTAGTTGTCGCGTTTGTCATATGAGAACGAGGAAGCCCCTTCATTTTGCCTCGCTTCATAATATGCTTCAAGCCAAGTCTGGACTACTGAAGAAAACAAAGCCTACGATAGGTTAATGTTGTACCAAGTGGAGCATTCAATCTCACAAAACTTATACGATTTGGCATCGGAGTTTAACTTCACCGGTAACCTAATCTTTCCAATTTCAATCGACAAACCAATATCTTTTCAGACCGCTATCTAAGGACACGCGGATATCCCCCATTCTGGAAGATTCAAATAAGCTACAAGAAGTTAATTGATAACTCGGCATGATAATTGGTGAGATGCTTTTACACTAGGAGGGATACTGCCGATTTAAATCTAATCTCATAACCTAATATAAATGTTAAAGGCCAACGCGTTATTCCAACCACTGTGCTATCGTGAAAATGCCTTTTTATACAAATTGGCAATTCCCATCAAACTTCAAGCGTCAAAACATTGTCTAAACTAGATCACGCTGAAGATCCTCGTGCTGTGTATGAAATTACCGTATATGATCAATTCCAAGTAATTCTTCCAGCCAAGATCTTCTTAATTATATCCTCAATGATTGGTCATTAGAGGGGTCGCGGACATTTTCTACACTATCGCTCAACCACAACAACCAGGGATTGAGTGTTGCCGTGCAGTCCGTTAAACCCCGCAATTACTGACTAACCCTGAAAATATTTGAAAGCAGCAACTACAACTTCCAATTCGAGGATTCCTTCACCCTCCAACCCCAGGTCAAAGTGTGACCAAACACCCAAAGACCTGGACAATTCTACCCCGCACTCTTCTAGTCCTGCACGAGGGCAGTTGGGAGTTGGAAGTGGAACGATAGCCAGCATAAGAATCGTGGGGTCCCCGAGTTAGAAGATGGCTTTATCTCCAGCATCTGGCAATCTGGCCGTACATCAATCGGATACGGATAACGCAATGGGAAACATTCACAACCACGAACACGTTGAGAATAATGAGAAACCTCTTCATTTTCCCGAGGAGGACTATCTCAATGTCACGACATCAACGGAACAGATGATTAAGGATGCGAGGGCTTCAACAGAAAAAGAGCATAATATGACATTGCTTCAAGGGATTAAATTATACCCAAAAGCCATCGCTTGGTCTCTTCTTATCTCGACATGTATTGCCATGGAAGGATACGATGTGTGTTTACTGAGTAACTTTTGTAAGTATCACAAAATACACACATGTAAGGTTGACCCTGCTAATGAGTTTTAGATGCGTTCCCTCAATTCAACGAAAAATATGGTGAACAATTAGCCGATGGATCATGGCAGGTGCCAGCTAGATGGCAATCCGGTTTGAGTAACGTAAGTTAAAAACCGTATCGGTAATGGTTGGAATGTACTTACTCACGTGTGCATTTACTAGGGAGCCAATGTTGGCGAAATCATTGGTTTGTTCATCAATGGTTGGGTTTCCGAAAGATTCGGATACCGATACACGGTTATGACTTGCTTGACTCTCATCATTGCATTCACGGCTATCTTCTTCACCGCTCAAGATGTGATTGCACTTGAAGTTGCGGAAATCCTTTGTGGTATCGTATGTTCATCTCTATCAAAGATGTTGATATTTTTTGCTAATATTGGGTAGCCATGGGGAGTCTTCCAAACACTTACTGTCACTTACGCTTCAGAAGTTTGCCCACTTGGACTTCGTGGGTACCTTACGACCTATGTTAACTTCTGTTGGGGATTGGGTCAAGTTATTGGAATCGGAGTCATCAAAGCCATGTTACCCCGCCATGATGAATGGGCTTACAGAATTCCTTACAGTCTTCAATGGATGTGGCCCGTCCCACTTTTAGTTGGTATTGCACTCGCTCCTGAATCACCATGGTGGCTTGTCAGGAAGGGCAGAATCGAAGATGCTAAGAAATCACTTCTTCGCTTGACTAGTTTGAATAAGGAGACAGACTTTGATGCTGATGAAACTATTGCAATGATGGTTCACACCACTGCAATCGAGGAGAAAATAACGAAAGGGGCTAGCTATATGGATTGCTTTAGAGGTGTAGACAGACGTCGAACCGAGGTAATTGTTCTCAATAGGGGATACACACATAAATACTAACTCACTTAACAGATTGTCTGCATGGTTTGGGCAATTCAGAACCTAAGTGGAAATTCCTTCTCAAGCTACTCCACCTACTTCCTCGAACAAGCTGGTCTACCCAACTCAACCTCTTACGATTTCGCTTTGGGTCAATATGGTATTAACATGGTCGGAGTATTCGGAGCCTGGTTCCTCATGAGTATGGGATTTGGTCGACGATCTCTCTACCTATGTGGTCTTTGCGTCTTGTGCACTATGCTATTCATCCTCGGATTCCTTGGTCTTGTCCCCGCTTCACATAAAACTGAAGGATCACTTGCTACTGGCAGTATTATGTTGGTGTGGGCATTAGCTTATCAACTTTCAGTCGGGACAGTTTGTTATTCTTTAGTTGCTGAGTTATCTACTCGTCGTCTCCAGATTAAGACGGTTGTTTTAGGTAGAAATCTTTATAATATCGTGGGCATTGTTTGCAGCGTTATTACTCCATATATGCTCAATCCTGGGGCTTGGGATTGGGGCAATTATGCGGGGTTCTTTTGGGTATGTTGTTATCATGTCCTTCCATCCATACCCTACCTCTATTGATATTATATATTAACACCAAGCTAGGGCGGAAGCTGTTTCCTTTGCATTATCTATACCTATTTCCGTCTTCCCGAACCCAATGGTCGCTCATTCGCCGAACTCGATCTACTTTTCGAGAGAGGCATCAGTGCGAGAAAATTTGCAAGTACCAAGGTGGATGTTTTTGATGATGATGTGAGTGTGGATAGAACGGGTGCGGTGAAGAATTACGATGAAAAGACGTTTGCTGGCGCTGTTGCAAAGGACGTCGGGGCTGCTTCGTGATGAAAGTGAGTCGGATCTTTGAGCGAGTTGCGAGTGTGGAGTTGGAAGGAAGCGGTTTGGTTACGATGTATTGAGAGTAATATGGCAACATGATTGTCCAATCGCGTCGATGTTTTGAAGAGTTGGACGATGAAACGGCAGTAGATGACCTTGGCTCAAGGAGGAAAGAAACGGATTGGATCCGCCATAATTGGATGAAGCATGGACGGAGTTTGGGTTTGTATATATATTGATGATGCATGCGTTGATTGGTTTGAAAGATGGCCTGAAGAGTCGGGGTCCCCATATTATGATTTTAATGTACTAGTACTGTAGATACCTGCATAATACAAAATAGGATCTGGGACTTGTCAAAGTGTAGAATTGAGAAGAGAGAACGGAGAATCCCCATCCAGATCGCAAGGGCGACAAACTGGGTGACGTTTTGGAAGATCTGGCAGTGGAAGATTACGTTCCAGCCGGCAATGGCTTAATTTCTGAAGGAAGTGAGGATATATTGTGGGGAGAAGTAAAGTGATGAGACGAAAGGGAAGTGATAAGACGAATGGGAAGCAAGAGGATAAAACATTAGTTTAGGAGGGATCTCGCTCATTTCTCCCTTCTCCACCTATTCATTCTCCGCCCTCTAACAGCTGTAAGACTACAAAAATCCCCCCCTTTGATATTCTCCTCGCACTACAAACTAGAACTGATATTAGAGACGAAAATTCGAGGAGAAAAAAATCCATTCCCGTGTCGTATTTCATGTGAAGCCCATGCGCTTTCATCGCGCTATCGCCAGTCATTTCTCATTGTTTCGACTGTCACCGATTATTTCGCCATCGGAGTTGGATTTCGTCCCATTTTATCGGTAGCAATTCTCCACGTTACTCTTATTGTCGCTTGTATTACCATCGTCGCTATCACATTCATCCCATCTTCTTTTGGAGATAGTTATCGAATCTCGTCTGAATCCTGTCTAGATTGCACTTCGAAACCAACATGGTCTCATATCTGAAGCAAATGTTCTCTCGCATTACATACAAAGATTCATCAAAATATAGTAAAAGGGGCTGTTATATACTGTACTTCGGCATTCCTTCTCCATAGTAAAAAAATGTCTCCATGTACTCCTACCACCATCCCGTGATTCTCCTCACAACTCACTTCCGTCCAAAGTAAAATTCCGAGTATAAAACGCCAATCTTTCCCAACATTCTAGTACTACTCTTATCCCCTTTACAAACCACTTTTACGGGATGAGGTACAGAGGAATCAAATATATGAATCTTTGAAATTCTCCAGGTTTTTGGGAGTATTGACGTCTCTAGAAGATCATTGGAGTCCAGCAGCGTTTGTCTGATTATTTTCTTGCTATCATAGTAAAGGGAATTGATCATTACAATTCGCCTCTCGCTGTCACTATCATTCTCATCGATCCTCGTTATCCACTTACACCGCAACCTCACTCCTTCTCCTCCCCTCCAGATTTCCCATGAACGAATCTTAGTTGATAACTTTTTTTGACAGAATCCCCATCAGGATCCTCCAACCAATTATCACAGTTCTATACAATGACATAACTGCAATATTTTGTAGCTTTTATATACTCGGCGTTTATCAATTCCTTTGTAATCAGTGCAATTCTCTACTGCTGCTTTGTATACACAGTTTCATGTGCAACACAAACATCAACATCATATTCATCTCCTCGGTTTCCCATCTACTAGATCATAGTACCAAGTATATAAACGATCTATTTCACAAACCTCTACTCGGCTCATCTTCATACCTTAGTAGGGAGACATACATTCGACCCAAAAAACCGAGGGTTTCTAGAAACAAAAACACATTTTTGAAAGATCGCTCACCCCAATGCTGTAAAGGGTAGTCGATCTTTTTTCGGTTGGCGTTTTTTCTTTCTTGCTATCACTACTTGCATGAATTCACTGCAATATCATCACTTGTGATATCGGAATCTAGCTAGAATTATCACTCTTCCGATCAGTTAATGCACACTCTACTTTTTCTTGTCGCTTTTTGGATCTCATACACACAACAAATACTTGGCATCGGCACCGCATCCTGCAGAGCTCTTTCCATGTTTCTTGAAACTCTCCATATGGAGACACATAGGCGGTTGGGATTGTCCTGGGGATATTCAGATGGCCTCAATGAACTTGGGGTATCTTAAAATGTCCTTAGTGGATTTACAGAGTCTCGCAAACAGAGAGATTTATATACACTTAACCTTCTCGTCTATCTGTCTTAACAAGTACACATTTACATCTCTATTCTCCCCCTAAGATTATCTTGCGTGCGGTGTTACTAAGTCTCAGCCCCATCTTTCAATCGATATATCCTATGGGTATATAAACCTTTCACTTTCTCATGACTCTACTTTTAAGCAAGATTTAGGAAAGATGAACAAACGGTCAACCATGTTGAATACATCTCCGTTCACTTAGCTTCCTAAATATCAGACCACAGAAATTTATTTCTTTTTCTCCGCGGCTCATGAAAAGATGCAATAAATCAAACTCGTTATTGCTGTCAGTTTCTTTTCATACCGCTGGCAATAATAAAATCATCATTGTCTACCATTTTCAAAAGTTACTTAAAACCATCACTCTCATTAAAACTTCCTTGATTTTTGCACCAATTCAGCCCTTTAGTAGTTTCTCAGTCCTATCACCCTTCTCCTCATCTCCTGCTAACCTATAAGACGACCCCAAATCCATCCCGCGGAGCTTCAGTGTTATGAAGATTGATCAATGGTTAACTCCTTTACATCGAGAAAAGAACACACGAACATTCCATCTTTTATATACCCAAAAGTTTTACACAGAAAGAAGTTCGAGTTGTTTCTTACTCGGCAAAATTTTGATCCCTCGCTTAAAGTTTGTCCGCTAGACATAAAGAATACCTATCGGTATATAAAAACCACCTCATCTCCCTACTTGTATCTGTATCCATGGTCAAAATAGATTGAATACTTGGGAGCAAGGCTTTCAGCTTCGTTGTTTCAAATACTAGATGGTATTAGATTTATCGTTGTAAGAACCAACCAATTTTCATCTGAAAGCAAGTAATATAACTAGATTAGAGAACTACCATTTTCATCATCATTCCTGACGCACTATCGTCGTTATAAGAAAGAATTTAGTAGAATTTCTTTCTTCTATTACATTCACCGTCGCAAATATCATCTTCGACCACTTTCCCTTTCCACCCTCATCAAAAGTCACTTCTTCCCTTCTCGAAACTAATCTCTTCCCACCCTTTTGCTACAGAAAATCCCTTAGAATTCAAACTTTTCAGCTGTACCCAACGAATGATCGAGACCCAATGAATGATCGAGTGAGCTCTTTTATACACCACCTCCTCTTATTTCCCATTTCCCATCACTACCTCAAAGAGCGCAGTCGTCCCATTTAATCTTCTCCCAGTCCAAATCTCCTTCGTATTCACTATTCCCGCGCGGTCAACTGACTTCTTCACCAAGACCATTCCTATCTTACGATTTTCCCACGAATCTGTCTCAGTCGTATCTATCTTAGTATATAATCCTCTCAGGTCTCCCTCCATTAATCATTGTATAACAAATGGAACTTGGAGGTAAATCCTTTCACATCTCGAATTTAACAGTTCAACAATTACATATACATCTGTCACATAGTTGTTTTAGAAACCGTCAAGATTTCCATTTCTTTGGATTGGAAAAGAGGAATTGTGGAAAGTATATCACACTCTCTGCTGTCATTATTGACTATCGTTTCATCTTGTACTGTTATTTATAATCCTCATTCTCATCGTCAATTTCCCTTTCACTTTGTCATTTCTTCTCTGGAATGTTCAGTGTAGTCGATAGTATACTACCGTAAAACGGTGGCGCGTATTGAGCTTTGAATACGGTAGTTAATACGTATAAGAGTTCAATTTTATCACTCCCGTATATATCACCTAATACGATACTTTTGAAGATATACTGAGAATACTGGAATCTGATTTGGAATGCTTATTTATTAAGTTATTCCTTACCCTTTTTGGATTAGGAATGCTTAAATATTGGATATTTAGACCATTCTTTACCCTTTTTGGATCTGGAATGCTTAAATATTGGATTTGGAATGCTTATTTAACCTTTTTTGATTAGATTTCAGTATTTTAATATATTTGTAGTGATATTGAATATTAAAACAATATTAAATACTTTTAGTAGTACAGAATTAGATATGTACTACGTTAAGTATTTCGAAAAAATCAATAATTACTACTAAACAGGGCGGTATATGGTTTACGGAAAATACTATCGACTACACTGGGAATGTTTTGCTATCATTCTCAATATAATTATCAACATGCGATTCCTATCTTCCATCTTTTCACCTCCCATCCTTTTCTCTAAATCTTCAAACTTTTCAAATCCCTTCAAGCTCGTCACATAAATACGTTTCAATACCCCTCTCCTAAGTAAGGAGGGCCTCTGTGGTTTTCATCTCTATTCCAAACCTAATCAAACCACATACATATCCTTTATATACCCACCCATTCATCTCAGTTCTCCTATCACTAGTATTAACAGTATAAAGTACTTTTCCTTTTTTTCTTTTACCTATTCTTAACGTTCGATGCAACACACAAATACACATATCCAAATTACATCCCCCTTTATCCTATCTCCATCTCCATCCCCATCCCACAACCAACCTTCTATTTCACCATCACAGATCACTGTATATAGGGCTGGTTTGGATGCCAAAATCCGCTCTTTTCCTTCAAATAATCCTCCATTTTCCATCAAAAATTCTGCTTTTTGGTTTAGCTGTAAAATAGCGGATAATCTGCTTTTTAGCAGAATTTTAATTAAACCTAAATTAAACGCTAATTTTTCTATAAACTCTAATTTTTTTCTGCATTTTTTATATGGTGTGAATTAAAAAGTGCGGATTAAAAAAAGCTTTCTTTACTTTTTTTCTGCTCTTTTTTATATACAAATATTTTGATTTTTTTTAATATTATATAGGATAAAGTTTATAATGCAAAATATATAAACAAATCAAAAAAGGTGGATTTGAAATTAGCCATTTTTTTCAAAAATATATAAAATTGCGGAATCCGCTATAATACAAAAAGAAGGATTATTTGGAGGAAAAGAGCGGATTTTGGTGGCCAAACCAGCCCATAATCCCTCCCCTTTCCCCCCTCCGCCTCCTCCCATCGCAAATCACACCCACAAAGAAATTTTCACTTAAGGAAAGCTCCCACCAATGTCTATACCCGCAAGTAATTTTTAGAAATGGCCCAAGAATAACATGAATGGAATCCATTTACCTCCACCAACTCAATCAAACCATTTAAACCAGCTAAACCAACCAAGCCCCCCAAAAATAACCACGAGTGAGAGATAGGATGTTTGCTCCATTCTCCAGTATCTAGTATCGAGTGTTAAGTACACATAAACGAGTATGAAGTAATAGATTAATAATTCCATTCATTATTGCAGTCAATATTGGCATTCTCACTTTACTATTTCCGTTAAATATCATTCCCCTCCCCTCCCCTCCCCATCTAAACCTTCAACTTTCCTTCTCCATCTTTCTTCATTAGTCAGTCACTCAATCACTCAGTCACTCAATCACTTAATCAATCAATCAATCAATCAATCCCAATTCCTTACTATCATTCACCACTTTTTTCCTTATCCTTTCTTTTTCCCTTTCTCCTATTCCCGTTCTTTTATTCTCTCATTTTTAATTTATATTCATTTATAAATTCTTTATAAGCTTTTATTAATTATAATATACTTTTAATACACTTTCAATATACCTTCAACACACCTTCAACACACCTTCAACACATCTTCAATACAACTTCAATACAACTTCAACACACCTTCAACACACCTTCAACACACCTTCAGCACACCTTCAATACACCTCCAATACACCTTCAAACCCTAAACACTTAACTTATAAACCTCCAACCTTCCAGCCCCCATCCCTATCCCTAGAACCCCGCT
>NGKJ01000077.1:14772-87353 GCA_002162495.1 Myriosclerotinia curreyana | reverse complement strand
ATTATAAAGGGGGATTATAAAAGATTATAAAGGATTATAAAGGATTATAAGGGGATTATAAAGGATTATAAGGGGATTATAAGGGGATTATAAGGGGAATATAAGGGGATTATAAGGGGGGAATATAAGGGGATTATAAGGGGGATGTAGGTGATTGGGGGTGATTGGGGGTGGTTGAGGGTGGTTGAGGGTGGTTGAGGGTGATTGGGGGTAAGAAGTTGATAAAAAGGAATAGGCAGAAGATTGGGAGGGATAGGGAGAGGGAGAGGGAGAGGGAGAGGGAGAGGGAGAGGCATGAAAAAGATAAAGAAGTCGATGGTGAATAAAAACGATAATAAAAGGATTAAAGAGGTTTACAATATTTTATTAGTTAATTGGGATGGTTGAAGGTGGGTTAGAGGTGGTTGAGAAGAGTTAGGTTTGGGATTGGGATTGGGATTGGGATTGGAAGAAATGGATGGAATGGATTTGATGTGATGGAAGAGAAAATGTTTATGGTGGAAAGTGTAAGGAGTAGAAAAGTGAGGGGGGGAGTAAAGAGGGAAGGAAGTAAGGAAAGAAGCGAGGGCAGAAACGAGGGCAGAAACGAGGGCAGAAACGAGGGCAGAAACGAGGGCAGAAACGAGGTTAGAAAAATGGGAAGGGGAAGATGGAAAGAGGAAGATAGAAAAAGCAAGATAGAAAGGGGAAGATGGGAAGGGGAAGATGGGAAGGGGAAAATAGGAAGAAGAAGATGGGAAGGGGAAGATAGGAAAAGGAAGATGGGAAGGGGAAGATGGGAAGGAGAAGATGGGAAAGGGAAGATGAGAAGGGGAAGATGGGAAGGGGAAGATAGAAAAAAGAAAATGGGAAAGGGAAGATAGGAAGGAGAAGATGGGAAGGGGAAGATGGGAAAGGGAAGATGGGAAGGGGAAGATGGGAAGGGGAAGATGGGAAGGGGAAGATGGGAAGGGGAAGATGGGAAGTGAGAGTGGGAAGTGAGAGTGGGATCTCATATAAGCGGATATTTCAATAGGATGGAAGGGAGGGTGAAAGAGAAGGAGGGATAAAGGGAAGGAAGTAGAGGGAAGTAAGTAGATCTTAAAGATAAGGTTGTAAAGAGTGGGTTGGTGGGTTGATTGAGGGGTTAAGAGGTTTAGGGATTGATTTATGGCGAAGATGTGTCTGGTTGCATTTATATATGAGGCTTTTCGGTGTTTAAAGGGAAAGGCATAAAGGGAGAAGGGTATGAGGGTTATGGGTTTATGGGAAAGGGGGAAAGAGGGAAGGGGAAGGGGGAGAAAGGTTACAATGGGGGTGGAGGTAAGGCTAGGGATGAGGGTGAATAGAGATGAGGGTAAGAAATATCATTTAATGGGTGGAATGTATAAGAGCCCTAGGCTGATTATTAGAATACCTAGTTATGGAGCGAATGGGTGGAAATAGGATAGATGGAACTTCATGAAGAGTGTAAGTTTTTTTGAGTATTGAATCTTTATGCTTGATAAACAAGCACATTCATGTTGCAGAGAAGGAGAGAAGGCATGATGAGAAGATGGGAAGAGGTTGATGTTTAGGATGAGGAGGATATCGATGGATGGATTTTGTGGGTGAGGAGTTGGGAGTAAATGGTTGAAAGGTGAGGAGTTGGGAGTAAATGGTTGAAAGTTGAGGGTTGAGACTTCTTTAATAATTGATAATTAGTAGTTAAGGTGGCAGAAAGGGAGTTGTGGTGAGTGTTGAAATGTATATCCCCAAGCGATTTTCAAGGGTAAAAGGTCGATTAAATAATAGTATGTATATAATCTTTAGACAGTAGAAAGATACAGCGGCGATAGATAGGGAGGTAGTGACGATAATGATGATGATGATGATAATGATGATATTACCAATAAAAACAATGCCGGGTATACTCGCACTTTCATCGCTTTGTAGCATCTGAATCCTAATAACCATTTATCTTTATATTATTTTGCAGGTTTGCTATAGGTATATTGTACGGTGTACAGCAGTAGTTCCTTATCTCCTCCTGTTCAATGATTTTTGGTGTTATGTGATGTTGGTTGTGAAGGGAAAGAAAGGGGGTGAAGGGGATGGGAGAGGTGTTTTTATATAGTGGAATGGAGGTGAGATTTGGATGAGAGATGTCTTTCTTAGATGAGTATTGGGGAGGGGAGGGAGAGGGGAGAATCAGGTGGACGACAGGTTATGCTATCAGGATAGAAAGAGCCTGATTCCGGAGGCCAGAAGACGATGGCCAAGATAGGAGTGGGAAGAATTTTGGGAAGTAATTTTTGGGGATCTATAAAAGAAGAGTTTCTTCTGCATGGTTTTATTTCTTGCTGTGGAAATTATAAAGATTCTAGGACAGATTGCAGAAGGGAATTAGATTGGAGGATTAATGAGATAGATGTGAAGATAGATTTGCTGAGGCTAATGAGGGGGGTTTGGGAAGGTATAGGAGGGGAAAAGGGAAAGAGAAGTAACAATAGATAAATGATCCATGATGGTGATATCGAGCTGTGACTGAAAAGAATCACGTTAGTTGGTAGATGGTGGTGTAGTGATTTGAGATTACAATAACAGTTAATGAAAAACTAAAGATGATGAATAGTGTCAATGGCAATGAGAGAATACGTTGGCAGAGTAATGGGCTATTCGCTGATATGTACCGAGAAATTATACTCTCTTGAGTATTCTCATGTCTTTTTTTTAAGATTCAATTAACATATAGGTATAACTTGAGCCTCAAGGTCCAACAGTCAGACAAAATATGGTATGACTTTCAGACTACTGGACAGATTGTTATAAACTAGATGAGAGAATCTTAGCTTGGATATCGTAAAAGCTGAGAGCAGTATGATTCTTCAATAGTTTTTGTATCTTGAAGGAAACCACTCTATAATAGTCATGACGACTTGAAGTTTAACTTGACAATCAAAATATTCGGTCGATAATTTCGACGATGACAACTCAATAGTAAATGGACAGCAGAATAGTATGGAACTAACTGTAAATCAACACAGGAATTTGGGTTTCCTCAAAGAGTCTGCATAAATGTAGTCTGAGTAACTATCGTATATTACTAGAATTACCTCAAAAACAGCCAAACTTTGATGAAGGAGGAGGATATAGAGGAATAGAAGAGGTTTTATAGGATTTATGTATTGGGAGATTGAGAAATTGATATGAAATTTTGCGCACTTCATAATTCCAGACGATGGACTCAATGCACAAGGATTTCAAGGAGTTCAAATTTTGGCGTCATGGGATGATTTTAGATTCGTTGGGGTAGTATAAAATGAGGGGTTTTCTGGTAGTATTAATCTTTGAGCATGATTGAAAAGTCCTGAATGGCAGTTGCATGGCGGGATTGAAGAGGTTGTGCGGTGGAATGTTGGAAGACGAAACTGTCGGATCAAGACACTGGTCTCGGTAGGTTTAGAATATAGGTATGGGAATCCATGGGGGAAGGATGTAGTGAAAAAATAGAAATCAAAGATAGTGACAACTCAAATCAACGGCGAGAAGAAGAACATATGCCAGAGTAGATTCCAATCTTGATGACAACCAAGAGGTTTCAAATCCTGGGATACTTGCCCACTCGAACACTTCTTACCCTTCAGAACTACTATCTGACCTACACTTGTAGCAGTGGAGAGTCAGATTAGCAGACCACCAGAAACCCCATATTGAGATGTAATTATCTCATCTAGTCTCAAGAGAAAGACTATAAATACGCACCGCACTCTATATTCCGTGATTATATAGATAGGAAGATTAAAAGATGTTATTTTGTGTTGAGCAGACAGCTACTTTACAGTGTACATTCTGTTATGACTCCCTTGATAACAAGGGTGACCACTGGGAATTGCAATTTTTAGACGGAAAGTAATATTTAAACCCCAGTTCTTGCAACAGCCATATTTCTCCAAAACCTTCTGTGTAAGTGCACTCAGGAATATTATGAGGAGACAACAAGATTCAATCACTGAGATGCAAGTTCCAGATCTTGAAGTTTATAAAAATATCGGGCGTGCAGGATGTAACTGATACATTTTAGAAGCCAGCTGGAAAACGATAAAAAGTGAAGATGTATACAATTGCTAGTAATAAGAAAGCGGTGATGACTTCGGTATGGTATTTGTGTGCCAAAAAATGACAGTAATATGATATTCGACGATATCAGATGCAGAGATAATTTCTCACTCATACATTCATTGAAGCTGCCCGAATTATACGAGTTTACTCTAGGTCTGATAGCGTATGACTAATTAGACATTGATATTTCTTTCACAGCACTTTTGGTTATATCTGCGGATCTCTGTGGTTGTCTGGGAGCCTTTATATAGATTCTGATTTGCTGCATCAGAATTGAAAGGGAGTATTCGGTTCAGATTTGGAATATGGGAGGTATCAAGATCGAAATAATTAGTTTTGGGATATATCTTCAAGGGAATTGGGAACATAGATGGTGGACATGATAGAAAAGTGTATGCGATGTTCCGTAGTGCAAGCGAGAGAATTGTTAGTACACCCAGTTTCATAACTAGCTTCCAAAACGTGATTTTGAATACTTTGCAAAAAACACTTAAATATAAAAACCAAAATACTCTAATTATATATATTTTAACTAATATAGCTTCAAATTTAATAAACTCTTTATCAAATTAATACTTTCAATTAATAAAATTAATATATTAATTTTTATATAATTTAAAATTATATTGATTAAATTGAAGGTAAATAATTGTTACGAGTCAAGAAGCAGGAACCCGTTGCCTAACCAATATCTTGTGTTCGGAAGCTAATAAAGCTTATAATCTAAAAACTATTCATATTTGAAGATTAAAAGGATTGTGCGAAAAAGCTATACAAAGGAATTCTAGCAAGACTTTTAAAGGAATCAGAGTTTTCGGATATTATCCGGATATACGTTGGATTTCTAGTAAGTTACTAGCGAGTTCCTATCGTATGTAGAAAAGCATATAAACCTTTTATATCCTTTTTAGTTAGAATTAATGAAAAGTCTTAGCTTAATTCTACGATTAGATTAATTCTTTGCATATCACACTTAACAATAATAAAAAGTACAAAATTTAAAAGATTTTAAATTTCAATTTTTCAAATTTTATATTAAATTTTGTACTTTTTAATTACCCATCTCTATATAGCTTCAAATTATATAAAAATTAATATAATAATTCTATTAATTAAAAGTATTAATTTAATAAAGATATTATTAAATTTGAAGCTATATTAGTTGAAATATAAATAGTATAAGATAAAAAATCATATTTAAGTGTTTTCCACAAAGCATTTTAAATCATGTTTTTTTTGGAAGCTAGTTATGAAATTGGGTGTAAATGAGCGAAGTTACAAAAATGAGACAATGCTACACCAGCTGCCTATATTGCAAGTGTTCATCAAATTCGGGGGGGTTTTTTTTTTGATGAAAAGTTTCTATCGAGTGATGCAGAGTCAATTCAGAAAGGAAAAGCAACAGAACTGGGCTGGTGAACATGCAGAGACGCAGATGTATGAGGGAACCCGAGAAATTTGTTTCATTAAATTCATATTTCCAAAATATGGCGACCATGATCTAAGTTATTTTAAAGAAGAGGAGAAGAAGTGGTTATTGCATTGGCTGATCATTAGACTTTTCTGAACGATTAACGGGTAAAAGTTCCACCTGTCAACATATCTTCCACCGCCGTGGATGGGAAGATGAAAGCCGAGCCTATTTGCGAGTTTCAGCGGCTTAACTCTTGGCTAGACTTCAGCTCAGAGAAAGTTGAAATCTACATGTGAATCCAATGGTAGATCTGTCGACTGGTCAAATCTGGAGAAGCGCCATACCGGAGTAGGGTTATTGAAGCATCTCGGTCATCGTACGTTACTGTGTAGGCAAACGCTGGAGAATATCATTCTTATTTATTAGAATTGAAATTGTAGGTATGAATGATATCTCGATCATTTCGAGACACCTAAAGTGAAGCACAGATTGAGAAAGTGACGTAAAATTTGTAGTCTTCCCGAGTGATATGGTAGCCGAAATTTAGTATACATTCACTAATCGATTAACGCTGCGCTAATTCGACTGACTTTTAAAATTATTGAAGCTTCTCTGATAATAATCCCACCCGTCCAAAAAATTCTTATTGCCATACATGTAGTCGAAGGCCTACCAGCCCCCCTCTCGTACTTAGCTTCCCACTACCACACTCCGACCTCCAACCCCTATTCCCTTTCAGGGATGGAGGCGTAGGTGGGTTAAGTGAGTGGGGGCTACCATTAACCTACGATCATTATTTACAGCTATTGAATGTGGAAAGAATCAAAACAAGATGCTCTCATACCAAGACAGTAAAGTCTTTGCTGCTCGTATCAATGAAGTTTTGTGAGTTCAAACCCGGAAGTCTGGCTGTTGGGAAAAGGTTCATCTTCTTTTTCTGGCACTGACCACTTTTGATAGACCATCTCACCAAGCTGTACAAAGTTTCCTTCATCATCCATATCAATGATTGGATCTCTCTTAACCTCTAATTCAGCACCACCGAGCAGTAGGGGAACTGCAAATCTAAACCCCAAGTAATAGATGAAACCCCCCAAGACCAATGCCCAACCTATGGTAGGAACGACATACCAAGGTACGGAGACACCAAGACTTGGTTCGGGGATCCATAATGCGGCTACTGGGAAGGCGTTTGCGCAAAAGACAATACAGGCAGTTGCGAGACTGAACCATCGATTTGTGTTAGAAAATTTGTTCCATTCGGAAGAGTTGCTCATACGCATGCGTATCATTCCAAGACTGAGACATATGGCGACCATTGCATCGATGGTGTACGAATAGATACCTGGACGACTTGTGAGCATATATTAGGGCGATCAACTGGGTCAACAAGCCGAATTTACCAGCCCACTTACCAACGAGAAATGGATAAGCATCTTCTGATCGAGGAATTCGGATTGATGCCAAGATCAATATAGTGGAAAGAGTACAATGTAGTACGAGAGCAGGCAACGGTATTGGCTCATACTTCGCCCGTTTTGGGGTGCTTGCTTCATTTTCTTGCACCGAAGGCTGCGCGACTGGTGTCGGCTTCTTGAAGAATTTTTTCTTGGTCCATTCAATCATGTTGATATTTTTCGCAAAAATCAATGACCAAGGTAGTATACCTTCTTTTGCAATCTCCTGTTTGACACGGGCGGCTGTGAAAGTGGTCACAATAACATTGCCCAAACTCGAGACTGCCAGGCATGCGTTCATTAGTCGAAGTGCACCTGCGTCATTCCATGCCCGGCCAATGGTGAGCTTGAAGAATTGTTCAGCTATTGTTGGGCCATCGACGAAATTACCGTCTTTGGGAATAGGCACTACTATTAACTCGAATCAATGTTAGCAATAGTCCTCATAATTTGGAAAGTTTATACAAACATATGCGATGTTCGTTAACAAGTATAGCATGCACATCGTCCCAACACTCCATAGGGAGATGCCCCTAAATCTAGTGATTGGCTTTTTGATTTCACCGAGAACCTATCTTTGGGTTAATTACACTTTTTGAATTGTTATTCATTTCACAACTTACGTAATTTGCTTGATTCCACCCTCCATACGTGAAGATAATATTCAAGTATGAGACCGCAAAACCACGAGCGTTATCGCCTGTACCGAGATGTTTGAAACTAGTCTTTGGGTTGAGGTTTGTGTGTGACAATGGATCCCGATGAAGGTGTTCAGTATGATTGTTGAGAACCATGAAGCCCAAGATGATGATCATGATAAGCATTGACACCTTGGTGACAGCAAAGACGCTGTTCAAGTGGACACCGAACATTCTACCCAGTGCATGAAGCAAAGCAACAAGCCAAGCGGTAGCGAGAGCGATCCCTTGCACTGCACCTTTCTTCGGTTTCTCGATTCCTGCTGCGAGAAGAACATGAACCCCAAACGACACGCAATTAGCTGCCGAGTTCCCAACAATTATGAATGTGAAGCCAAAAATACAGATAGCCATGTACTTTGGATGTTTGAGAATGTACTCGAGGTAGTTTAGCTCACCACCACTAGATAAATTAGCTTCCCGATAGAGCAAGCGTAGATGATAGTGTACCTTCTTGGGACTGCTTGAATATCGCCATTAATTCTTCGCCGTGGAATTGTAAGGCCATATTCGACATACATGAGGGTACCGGCCATGCTAGCTAAAAACCCAAGACTCCACAGAATGAGACTGCCGCCAATGTTTTGGTCTTGCTGTATAATGCTCGTTGGCGATTCGAAGATCCCCGTTCCTTATAGTTGTGAGCAACAAATATGGCGGATGAAACCATTAGTACGGAAAGAGAGTCCTACCCATCATGCGATTTGCTATTATACAAAATACTTGGAACCGGCTTAACAAATCTTCATCTCCAGGAGATTCTGTAAACTCTTTGGCAGGGTCGCTGTCCGCCTCTTTTTTGATTTTGAAGTATTTCCGATCACTAACACTGATTCCATCCGCACTAATATTAATCTCATCGCGATGCGCATTTTCAATAATCTCCATGATACGTGGCTCTTGGTTAGATGGAGGTCCCGCCATATCGCAGCGGTTCTGAATATTGAGTTTGCGCAAAGAATTTGATGAAATAGTATAGAAAAATTACATTCACACACGCTGCACATAAAAAGACAGTTGGAATGGCCATGGCCATGGCCATTTATTTTAAACCTGCCCGGCCCGCATCAGAAAGGCTTCGGTGAGCCATCTGGTATAACGGGCTTGCTCAAGAAGATATATTTGAGGTGTGGCTACACATGTGGCTACAGGGATTCGCTTGAGTAAGGTTATTGGTGCGCCCCCATATCTCCTCCTGTGCTATTACATGTAAAATCAATCAATAAATCCATGTATGGCTTAAAGCTGGGCATCAGCGTTCGTCTTATTGCGATAAGTATGGAATGGAATTAGTTTGACTAATAATCGGGTTTCCTACTAGAGCAGCACAATAGAAGGGTTATGGGTCGCTCTTTGATGGATTTGCATACCTAGTAGCGGATTGAAATATTTCGGTCCCAGATAACTTTTATCATCACTTCTAATCAAATTTTTGCACGCCATTTCTGTCGTCGACTTCATCGTATCGGTTTCCCTTTACCATGATAGGATCCAGTGCGATATTGTCGGTATCTCTCAACGGAAGCCAAAGCTATGACGCTGGAATTCTTTAACCACATGCGAGCCCTTGTTGACGAGCTTTACGACTCGCAATCTTGTGGGTAGCACGATTGAAATGTACTGGTAGCGTAGCGCGTTGACATTCGGTAGATCTTCGCACAAAGAACTTCCACGACCCTTTGAATGAGGAGCTTTGTGAACTTCGAAAATATCTGTCGATAATATACACACGACTCCGCGCTATTCCGAGAGGCTTGCGGCAGAATGGTGACTCTCATTTATCTGGAAGTTTATCTCGCATTCTGATCAATATATATAGCAGCCTCGAAGGTAGCTTACGCATGATAGAGAGAGAGGTCAAGAAGAACCATTCAACACACAATGAACCTCGCATATGGGACTATAATTTGTTGGATTCCACCGCGGAGGAGATAGAAATCGAGAACCATAAACTCAGGGCTCTGCTTTGTACTTTCAACCCGTAAGTGGGTCTTTACCCCAGTTATTGGCCGCCATTTATTGACTACTTTCCACAGGGATCCCAACGTCCAAGCGGTTATACATCCAGAATTCCAGCGATGGAGGTCGCAAAAGATTGAGCACTACATTAAATTTGAAATACGAAGATGCGGGAGGAATAGCCGGGAAATAAACGGACTCGACGGCTACAATCATGAGTTCAAGTGGAGACAACTACACAATACAGAGTACTTGAGTCACATTTCTGGAGATAAAATTGGCGCAGTCTCGCCAACATCTTGGGATGGATACATCCATTGCTTCACTCAGAATCTACAACTTGCACAAGATGAGAGACTGGACCCTTCCGATAGGTGGATCCATCTGATGATCTGCTCTCGTTATTTGATCTCCGCTCGGAATTCTGAAGAGTATCGTGAATTTCATGCCTTGTTCAACCACCCGCAAGACTCCAGTATTATCGAGACGGGTTTTACTCTGCATCATTATGTAGTGGAGCTAGAAGTTGTAAGTAACAATCCATGTGCTTTAAATTGCTTTGATTGACAGTGGCCAGCTACTTTTTGGCATTCTCACCGAATTAGAGACAGAATATCTGAGCCCGGATGCCGTGACGGAAAAGACTAGGCAGCCGCCTTCACAACCGCCGACTCCGTTGACCCCTAGACCAGAGAGTGTCTCGGAAGATTCAAGTCAACCTACAAGTATTGATGAGTACGGAGTTATATTCAGATGGTAATATATGGCCCCGGCTATACCACGTTTACTAACCGATAAGTGCTAATAATTGATAGTCACCTTGGTGAAAGACAAGCTGGCCATCTTCTAAAACTTCGATTAGATGCAAACAGTGCATTAATACTGGACTTCGATGAAGATGTTAACCTTTGGCCTTCGGGTCTTCAGGCTTTCAGGGAACTGTGAGTCCATATAACTAAATTATTCTCTAGGCAATATTCTCACAACTTTCTCTTCAGTGATTTGCGACAAGCTTCAATTCGCCCTAACTATCTAATCGACAACATCTATATGTGTGAACTGATTTTAAAGAGCAAGGACCTGACTGGTCGGTTATTTTTTCAAAACCCTGAAGATTTGATGGAGTTCCAAAGAAAGTTGACTGGATACGAAGTTTTTCAATACTTGTCAGTTCCAATTAACCCTCTAATATGCCTGTGCTCATCGCCCAGTAGTGACCACAAAGTCCAGATTCGTGTTCGCAAAAAGCTTGGATATGCAAGTCAAAACACAACCACCGGAAAATTGCAAATATGGCTTAGAGACCTTGGAAACAGCCCCGATGCTAATATAACCGGAATTAACCGACCTCTCATTAGAGCGCATACATCTCATTCGAATATGAGCCGAACTACTTTAGCATCAACAGCCACACTAAGAGTACAGCAAGCGATCTCTGGCTCACAATTAGTGAGTGTAGATAATAGCACTGGCTTGGTACTAGAAAGGCCCGTTGCCCCACTAATAGTAATATTTGTCGAACCATCGTCCAGAGATCAAAGCATTCAACCTGGACACATCTTAGTATTCAAGTGTAAGGAAGCGGAACCATCCATGCATTACCACCATTGCTAACAGGGACTTGTAGTCGGCGAAGCGGCAAAACTCGACCAAGATAAAAAGTGCAAGCCTGGCGACAAGTATCCACGATGTTTTGTTGATCATGCCGCTCGCGTGAATCTTGAGATTGGGCGAGGGAGTTTTCCACTGAAACAAAAAGAACTAAGCTGGGTTGAGGTGACGTTCATAAATGACACAGGTATGTTTCTAGTATACTGATTACTCAAATTTAAATACTAAACGAAGAGAAGAGCGGGAAACCTTTACAAAACAACTCGAAGCTGCGAGAACAGTTTACAAACGACGAACGGGGGATTACAATCGCGGAATAGAGTTCATGCATGGAGGCCATCACAATACTGCACAGTATGGCGCAGAATAATATCAGTAAATAATGCATAATTGTTATGATCAACTAAATACAAGCACTATCAGATCCATCCGGCGCAGCTTGTGAATATCTCCCCCTTTTCAAATTCAGACTGTGTGCTGACCTAGGTGCAGCAATTTAATTTCGGCGAGGAACAAGACCACAGTGCAGTGGCAACAATAAAGAAAGTGAAAATTCGTCAAGCCAACTTTCGCACGATTCCATCTACTTCAGATCGTCGAAGACAAATGTTCCTTTTCGCTTTGGGGCTGGAAGACCTTTGTCAGGTCGTTTGCCCTTACCCTTTTGAAACTTATCCGAGGGGCTGGAACGTGCGTCTCGTAGCTCCACCAAATTGTCGACCATGTTTTTTATATTGCTTGATACATCTTCATAGAGCAAGTCATTTTTACTTTTGTACTTCACCATTCCGGAATGATCGGAATTGAGGGGTAAATTATTCGCTCCGGGTGTCTCGCTATCTTGCACCATGAGGATCATTTCTCCAATCTTTCCATCTCGCTACAAAATGATCAGTATATGTGTTCAGAGATTTCATCGATTGAAAAACTCACAGTTCTCGGTTGAGAATGATGTCTCTCCCAGAAGTACAATACTTCCGGCGCATAAGACGAGCGTTCCTTTCGGGCACAACAGCTCTCAAATCTTGGTTTTAATTCTATCAGATACCGCGAAGGCCGATCACCCTCCAGGCATAGTTGATCAATCAAGACTTTGTTTGGTTGCCCTTTTACGGCTGCAATAAGAGATGCATTATTTAGGCCGCCGATGGGGATACCAAATCCGACAAGACCGTGCCAGGAGTTGAATATTTCTTGCTCGTATTGATCGTTGGTGTCCGCGGCTCGAATTAGACACTTGATAGCTTGAATTAAGCATATATTTCTCACATGGGGGTTTTTTTGAAACCTACTTCTTGAATGATCAATCCTCCGAGACTTTGGCCAATAAATATGATGGGTCGTCCTCTCGTCTGGCGCATTAAAAGTCAGCGACGGTACCAGTCGAAATTATAGCGCGGGTGAATGGTACCTACCGAGGTGTTTTTTCGAAAAAGGGTCAATCTATTCAAGAAAGTCTTTGCGACATCCTCAACCTTTTCAATGGATTGACCTCCAGTCACTGTTGAAGGATAGCCATACAACAAGATTCTAGCGTTCGGTATATCTTTGGGCAAGAAATCTCGCAACCACATTTCATGACTACCCGGAGTCGGTGAGCGAAAAGTCCCAAACGCATGCGTCCCAAGGCCAACCACAGCCACGATGCTGCGATTCACATCAGTCCTAAATCGAATTGGCGGAAAAAAAAAGCTTACGTACTCGACATCAACTAGCAATCCCTCTGTGGCTGCATTGTAGATTGTTGTAAGGCCCAAGAAATCGTCATCATATTGAAAGGGTGGTACGCGTGGAAGCAATTGACGTTTTTGGAGAATAACAGGTAGCTGCTTCGTTGGGAAGCCAAAGTCTTCATCAGGGAATGTTATGGTAGCGTAGAGATCTTTGGTATGTTGAGCAAGACTATGAATGCGTGGTTTGCTCCCAAATTCATTCTTGACCATCGCTTCGATGACTTCTCGTGTGTATGAAGCTGGTATGTTCTTGATTCGAAGGGTATCGGGACGGTCCTTAGGTGTCGCACTCGTGGCAACTGGCTGCTTTGAGGATACTGCTGAAGCCACAATATCTGATCTGAAACCCGACTGGGGCGTTACTTCTTTGCCTTTATCCAGCTTTCGGCTTAACTCGTTGCATCTGAGCCAACATAGATTTTGCAGTGACTGTAGCTATCAGCACTCTATTAGTGACTTGAGAAGTGTCAGAGTGAAATACCTCAGATTCTTCAGCTTTAAGAGCCTCTTTCACAGGCAGTTGAATAAAGTAATCTTGGGATCCTGACTAATTACAACAGGTTAAAAATGCCAATGAGCCAAGCGTGGCATGGATTTACTGACTGCAGATCTATATTGAGATACCTTGACGTGCTCACCCAAGAATTGATGCACAATGTCTTCGATTGCAATTCTGCACTCATCTTGTTCCACAAGCGCGGGAACTGTGCATATAAGATGCGAAACTTCGTTCGAATTTCGACTCATTGAGGGGAAAGAAACACTTTGCGTGATACCTACATCAATAATGACAAAATTTATAAGGATAACAAATACTAACCGTACAGGAGGTCCTCGAAATATGCCTCGACTAGGTTGCAAGGTATTTTATCATTTTACGCTCAATGCGGAGAAAATACTCGAGCTGATCTCGTAGCTTGCTTTTGTAGGGGCTATGTCTAGATTAGGATACCTTGCATACAGCCTCGTGCAACTTTGGCGTTATTTGACGATTCTTTTGTCTTACTGCTTCGCCCGAAGGTCCGCCGCCTAGAGTAAAGTGGTGCAAACAGGGCAGTGTATATTTCTTGCTAGGTGACAGTTTTGATAAAGAAGAGATACGACCTGATATTTTAAAAGATTCCCGCACCATTTCTAACGTTAATCTTACCTCAAATATCTGACATTTCTCTCTTCTTGGGTAACACCCGGAGACAAAAATGGAAATTACAGACCGAGCCCCGTCTTACAGGTCAGCTGACTATCCGAATGCTCAGTGCCCGGAAGATGTGGAGATCAAGCCACCTTCGTTTAGTTCATCAACTGTGGTAATCCAAACGCCAATAAGTATTGATGATGTATGGAGAGAAGTACGAGCACTTGAACGCCACAAATTTGCGTCGTCGCGTTACCGGAAAGTTGGAAAGACGATTGAACCAGTTATAGATTTCCTGACGAGATTTTCTCCCGTAGTGGATATGATGGTCCAGGGAACGAGTAGTGCCTCTTTGGTATGGGGTTCTTTGAAAGCTGTTTTAATGGTTGCTCAGACCTCCGCCACATACTTTTACTACATTGACAACGCGATGTTGAAGCTTAGTGATATACTTTCGATCTCGAGTCAATATGAAAAGATGTTTGCGACGGAATTGCGTGTGAGAACTGCTTTGACCGATTTATATGACGAGATTTATCTTTTTCTGGAGAAAATTAGAAAGGCGGTGTCGGCTAGCTGTTAGTCGGAACCTTCCTTCCTTTATATTTTAACCCTGTTCTGACAAAGTGTTAGCATTCAAAATATTCTTCAAGAATGTTAAGAAATCGTTCGACACCGAGTTCAAGGAAAATTTGGAACATGTTGAAAGATTTACTCGAGTTTTTAATGATGAGATTACTCTGGCACATCGAGCTCGCATGGATGCCTCGACCAAGCAAATTCAAGAACTAGTTGGGACAATTGCCTTGGACAATGCAGATATGGCAAACCGAGTAGATACTCGAGATACATACGGTAAGTCCAATGGTACTTTTATAACTTCCTCTTAGTCCATCGAGGGAAATGTCTTTCTATTGCGGAGACTGACGAGTAATAATAGAGACCAAAGATTCAATTTTGAAATGGTTAACTCAAGTCGACCCCAGAGAGGACTATTATCGTGCTCTCAATAGACGCTCGCCCGGGACTGGAATGTGGTTACAAGATGACTTGAGATTTAGGACCTGGATACATTGTAATGACTCTTCTAAACGCAATTCGACGTTATGGATACAGGGTCGACCGGGGTCGGGCAAGACAGTGCTGAGTGCTGTTACCATTGACTATCTTCAACGGAAATCAGAAGGCAAGGGGGAAAACCTAGTCGCTTACTTTTACTGCGATTCTGGGGATACTCGAAAGATGTCGACATTAAACATCTTGGGATCAATTTTGGCACAATTGATCATGCCGATGCATAACTTCCCAATCGAAGTATACGAAGCCTATTTCCGGGCCAAGAAGTACGGGAGACAGCATGTATCTATGGCCGACGATATTCTCACAGTCATCAAAAACGTCGTTGAGGGTATCCCATATTGTTATATCGTTATTGATGGGGTAGATGAATGTAGTGACCCCGCTGACCTTACGAAATCATTTCAAGATGTTACAGGAAGCAATCCGGATGTCAAACTTGCTCTTTTTTCTCGAAATAATCCCACTATTACCAAGCAGCTCGAAGAGATGCCGCACATAATTGTTGAGCTGGAACCAACTTTGGTACAGCCAGACATCGATAAATTCCTCGCCAAGTCATTGGATCATCTACCTGGGGAAGGTACAGGCGCACAAGATCAAGCATTTTCCAAATTATCGAACGCCTCTGCAGGAATGTTTCTATATGCCGCTTTGGGAGTTCAAAGCCTAGCTGAAGCAATAGACTCACTTAGTATATTCGAGGCCATTGATAAAATTCCAGAGGGACTCAATGGTGTATATGGTCAGATATTTGAGAGATTGGGTTCGCATAGTATTCGCCGACGAAACCTTGCTCGTATGATTTTTTTATGGGTTTGCTTCACAACACGACCATTGTCATGGAAAGAGCTCCAGTGTGCTTTATCATGGGATGAAACAAAGGAAGAGTTTTTAGATGATCAACGTCCCTTCAAAGAAGCTGTACTTGATCTATGTGCTCCTTTGATTGAGTACCGACCTGAGAAGGATACGTTTCATCCTGTTCACCTATCGGTCAGGGAATTCTTATGTAAAACCTACGGCTTTGACTCCATGTCTACGAAAGCAACGCAATTCCTTATGACTGAGTCTCACGCACATCAAACTATTGCCGAGGTAACTATAGCTAGCCTCTCGACACTAGATGTTGTGCATAGCACAAATGTTGATTATCTTCAATATCCACTTGTAAAATATTCTACCGAGAACTGGTGTCACCATCTATCATTAGCGTCATTTGACGAACAATTATGTCAAAAATACGATAGTTTCGTAGCTTGTCAGTTAGCGAGATCAACATGGATTCTCCGTTTTCTTGTTTCAAACAGACAGTCATTTCCCTTACAGCGCATAGCAAAATATCAGAAACAAGTCAATGATTGGAGGCATCGTAAAGAAGGATCACCGATGACCTTTGCAGCGGAGGATTTAGCTGATATACAACGAGCGTTGATTGAACTGGACCAATTAGACTTAGATCAGGCAGAGTCTATATCGAATTTTGAACGCGACTTGATCGTACGGGACTTGGCGCGAGCTTTCACAATGGCAGGAAAAGTGGACCAAGCTATAGGTATGTTCGAAAAAGCAATCGCTAAGAGGCCCCAAGGACTTGTGTCTTCAGAATCAGTACGCAGCACCTGGCTTCTAAATAGTCTTGGGATAATGTACGACCAGAAAAATCTCACTGATATTGCTCTAAATACCCAAATGAAAGCTCTATCAATACAAGAGAAGTATCTTCCTGCGGATCATCTCGACCTAGCATTGACATTGAATGAGCTGGGTCGAGAAACGCGACATCTTAAGAGATACTCAGAATCAGAACAGTACCATCTTCGGGCCCTTAACATTCTGCGGCGATCTCTTCCCGAAACAGACCTACAGATAATATGGACTTTAAATACTCTCGCTCGCTGTTACAGATTTCAAGGTCGCTACCCCGAGGCACTCAATCTTCACCAACTTGCGCTAAAAGGCCAAATCACTCTTATGGGGGAAGATCATCCACATCCCATACGCACGAGTTCGGATATAGCGAAAATATTGAAAGCGGAAGGAAAATATAAAGAAGCTTTGGAAATCATGGAAGACATTTATGCCAAAAGAGTCAAAGTGCTCGGAAAGGATAATTCGGATACTTTGTGGACTATGAATGATATAGGGAGTGTGTGGGAAGTTTTTGGGGCACAAATTGGGAGTTCAGAAGGAAGGAAGAAGGCGATATTGTGGCATAGCCGGGCGCTGGAGTTGCAAAATAGAGTTTTGGGAGAGGGGCATCCACATGCGGTTTGGAGTCGAGGGGTGCTGGAGGGGTTAACTGGTGGAGCCGGGAATGTGTGATGTGGTGGACTATTGCAAACGCTGGTGACCGAGTTTGTTTATTCTTTGATTATTTTTATGAGATATGATGTTAGGAAATCTTTTTTTATGTTTTTGGGGACAATATATATCAGGCAGGGGGGGTTGTGAAGATCAACCACGGACAGACTCCAGATGGCATGTTATCATGAATTAAGTACGAACATGGTTCATTTCTCATATGCTCTACATCAATCTTTACTTCTATTACCAATGATAAAATAATCAAAATTAGGTGGGTACAGCCAACAAGCCATATATCGATATGGGTAAGTCACCGTGACTCTTCATGTCATCTCAACAAGTAAAGCTCCGTATATTAATGCTTTCTTAGACTTTAGATACTACTTCAATAATGGCAGAAAGTATTAAATAAATTAAAGCCGAGGAAGGATGAATTTTTGAATATCAAATGTCACTTCTATGTTTCTTACTATTTTGAATTCATGAAAACATGATACTTATCCTGGATCGTTAAACGTGACGCACTTTTGCCAAAATCAACAACCACGTCAATTGAACTAGAACGTAAGCTACACCCAGTTTCATAACTAGCTTCCAAAAAAAACGTGATTTAAAGTGCTTCGCGAAAAACACCTAAATATAATTTTTTAACTTATATTATTTATATTTTAATTAATATAACTTCAAATTTAATAAACTTTTTATTAAATTTATACTTTTAATTAATAGAATTATTATATTAAAAATTTATAAAATTTAAAGCTATATTAATTTAATTAGAAGTAAATAATTAAAAAGTACGAAATTTGAAAGATTTCAATTTTCAATTTTTTAAATTTTGTATAAAATTTTGTATTTTTAATTACTTACTTTCAATTACATTAATATAACTTTAAATTATATAAAAATTAATATAATAATTTTATTAATTGAAAGTATTAATTTGATAAAGAGTTTATTAGATTTGAAGTTATATTAGTTGAGATATATATAATTAGAGTATTTTGATTTTGATATTTAGGTGTTTTTCGTAAAGCACTCAAAATCACGTTTTGGAAGCTAGTTATGAAACTGGGTGTATCAAATTGGCAATGAAGTAATGGAATCATCAGGTTGGTGCTAATATCAAATTATCCCCACAGGAAATGTTTGAGAGCTACTGCTCTGCTTCTTGAAAATAAAGCCACAACGGAGAGCACCCCCTAGGTAAAGTCTTACTCTGTAGCATATGGAGAGGCCAATTAGGAACACGTGGTTCTATTAAAAAAGAAATCTGGAAAAATTGAGGTGTGATGAGATAGATAAGTTGTATGAAATTGTGAATAAATATTTCCAAGTATGTAATTGAGGCTCTGATGAATTGTCAAGAACTACCACCACTGCATTCGGTAAATCTCAAGCATCAGAAATATCATGATGCTTAACGGACTTTTCAACTACTACTAGCGCTCCACTTGCCTGTAAACATAGTTTTCTATTGGGAGATGAAGTATAAAAGTATCTCTTCCCTAACATGCTTTCCCACATTTAGTAGCTAGACTATAGAGCCCAAGAGGACAAGTGCGGGTAACACTATCTACAGATTGAATCAAAGTATGATGCTATTTAGCTGCCATAAGTTTGAGGTGATATGTGTAGCTCAATGGATAGTAGGTTATGGTAGTGACGAGGTATCGATTATGATGGGATATTTGACAGCGGGAAAAGCAATGAGGGCAATTTTAACGCATACTAGATGAACGGGATGAGATTGAGTATATATGCACTAGCATTTACATGCAATTATCCGTTCAATCCACCAAAATTTTTTTAAGGACAATTTATCTCTGCACACCGGCTGCGATGATCGTGCTATATAAAATCGATATTCCGTCAAGTAGAATTCTCTTCAAATCCACAGTAACTTGCAAGATAGTAGAAAGTTAACGGACTAGATCCTCCAAATCAGGACAGCCCGCTGTAGACTCGGAAAAATTCAGCCTTCTCAGTGTATAGGAGGTGGAATTATTAGGATACTAAAAGCCGAGTTTCTACCTAGGCCTGATCTAGCAATTCAAAAAGCTGGCTGTAGTCCGAAAAGGTGGTTTATTATCTTTAGCATTAACTAACTGTATTGCAATAATTTGAAGAACCATTAACATCAACGAGGAAATATTGAGCTTTAAAGCTTTGGAATGGTACAGGTAAAACAGTTACTGTTCACAGCAAAAAGGGAAGACTATTAGTGATAATGACATATATGTGTATATTGACTCGAGTATGTGTTTTTTATATCAAATGATCACGTATATTTGGCGATCTAGCTATCAGGCTCACGCTCATTAGTAGTGTTATACACTGACCTGGCTTTTCTCATTTATATGGAATCTTGGCAGGTAATTTTTATGCAGATAACTATCAGAAGGAGCTTGCAAGAAAAGATGACTATGATTAAAAGTGTTATATACGCAAAGAAACCCGAGAAAGATAATCTAGAACCTAGCCTCCACCTTCTTTTCCACATCACCCAAAGCCCAGGCACTAGACTTGGTCTTACTCCTCACGCTCGTAGCTTGCTGCTCTGTGAATCCCTTCGCTTCAACCGCTGGATTGTAACCCAACTTATTCTTCTTTCCAACCTCAGCTGAATCGATAGGAGTATTTGTTTTCCCATCGGCACGCTTGTACACGGTTACAACAACGGCGCCTCCCAGCCCTAGATTGTGCTGTAGAGCCACTCTGGTATCATCGACCAATCTGTTATTTGCCCATCCACGAAGATGCCAAACAAGTTCAGCACACTGTGCAATTCCCGATGCGCCAAGTGGATGTCCTTTCGAGATTAACCCGCCGGAAGGGTTGATAACCATCTTGCCTCCATATGTAATATCTCCAGCTCTGACCATCTCGTGAGCCTTCCCTGGTGGAGAAAGGCCCAAGGAATCGATAACAATCATCTCATTGGCAGAGAAACAATCATGCAGCTCACAGACTTTGACGTCTGTTGGTGTCACCTTCGCTTCCTCCATGGCAGTCTTTGCTGCATATTTTGTCATCTCAAAACCCATAAGGTCAATGGCAGATTTAGAAAAAAGAGATGGAGCATCGGTGGCCATGCATTGACCTGCAATCAAAATCGCTTGTTCTTTCAGATGTGGACGGGCATCGAGGAAATCTTGGGAGACCAAAACTGCTGCAGCCCCTCCATCTGACGTAGGGCAGCATTGTAATTTTGTCAGAGGTTCATGAATCATAGGAGATTTCATAACCTGTTCGAGTGTATATACATCTTGGAACTGAGAGTAAGGATTTCGTTGCGAATGTTCATGGTTCACTCTGGCGATTTCCGCGAAATCTTCGTTTTTGGCGCCATACCTGTTTTCAATCAAGAATTAGCTTATTGCTACGCAATCCAAGAGCATTGATGTGATATACTTCTCCATATATTCCCGACCTGCATTACCAAACATTTGTGCGGCACCAGGTGCATTTGTAAAGCCTCTGGTAACTCGCATCATTTCTCCAGATGTGCCAGTCGGATTGCTGCGATCATTCCAAAAACTTTGTAGAGACCCTGGATTCATCTTCTCGAATCCAACAACCAATATGCAATCGGCACCTCCGTGACTAATGAGATTTCTAGCCAGGGCCAATCCTGTTGAACCAGTCGAACAATTGTTGTTGACATTATAGATTGGGATTTGTGTCATTCCGAATTGATAAAAGACGCGCTGCCCGCAGGTCGAGTCTCCATAGCAATAACATGCTACTCCTTGGTCCACGTCGTCGTAATTAATCTGCGCATCAAGCATAGCCTTAATACCAGCTTCAAAACCAAGCTCGGTGTAGTCGACTTTACCCCTAGGTTTAATGAATTTGGTCATACCGACGCCGAGGACGTAGCATGGCTCATTGCGCTTGATAACCATTTTGAATTGTAGGATAATATGGACTTCGCGATTTGAATGATATGGTTTTCGATGGTATAACGTAGAATTTTTGAATTGGAAGCTTTCTTCAGCGTCTTATTATGTTCGTTTCTGGGGTAACTTTGCGGGGAAATAACCGAGGCTCGGATATGAATCATTGCCGTTATATCCGGAGCTAAGATGACTAGCTAGTGTTTGTACGAGCACTGCTTAGTCATCTCATGATACTTCAGCTATTTGATGCGCGGAAACATCATTCAACCTTGACTAAAGCATATACCGGTATACCAGCTCGGAATCTTAAATTTGGGGATCGATTTAGAAGACTATCTGAAGATAAATTGGTCTACGGAGAGAGAGAGTCTCACAGATCTTCGAGAGCAATCTCCATGTGGGAGTGTAATGACGAGAAAGCGAATGACCTACTACGCATACCCACAAGAGAGAATGTTCTATACTCAGAATCTTTATCGGTTTCCCCCAACAACTATCCATACTATTGCGGAAAAGCTTTGTCGACAACATCCATCATTAATTCAGTCATTCGGATAGTTCTGAAGCCAATGCGACTTGTTGCAATAATTGATTATGTTGGAAAATGGCCAATGCCGTGGCATCTACTACTCACTACCAAGTAAGCCTTTCTTTCCAACAAGTTTCCCCATTATACAAAGATACTTTCCACTGTTCTGTGGAGACTCGACAGAACACATCGCAATTGAGTCGTTCCAATATCTTGACGTGCGTTTGGACGGATACCTGAGTGGATTTGACAGTCGATCATGCAGGAGCTTTGTTTGATGAGGATACGCAAGCAAAGGATAGACAGGCTGAGATTGATGTCAATGTTTTGAATGGGAGATATGAGCTTTAATTGAGTACAATTTGAGGCTTAGTATAGATGCTAATTTGGATGATTGTTCTTCCGTTGTCTCATCTGTTCGGCATGGTTCCGGTATCGCGGCAAATTCTATATATTTCTTCTTCTATTCACTCACTCGATGTTTCGATGTAGCTCAATTTTGGCAATGAATATAACTCGCATTCAACGCGATGATCTTTCCATCAAGAGACGTATCTCCCCTTTGCATAAACATACCCTCTCGGACACCTTGCACAGCCATGGATAGACAGCCAGTGTTGTAAATTCATAAACAAATCATCATTTCGGAAAGCGGAGTAAAGTGTCTGGGCTATCATTCAAAATCTCAACACGATGACTTTACATGGAAACACTCCACGGTTCGGATAGCGCAACACATGGTTTTGAAGTTGCTTGTTCGTTAAGTACCTAGATACCAAAAGCTACTCAAAATAGGAAAAAAAAAAATCAAAAGAACATACAACAGTAGGGATTCGCTGGTGGTCACCCACCCAACTACTAATCCACCGATCTGAAGCTTGTGTATGGCAGAGCGGACGGGATGCCCAATTCTCTTCAGTCTATGGTCGTATGTGTCAGGAAAGGAGGATTTTGTTAATATGTTGAGATGATGCTGTAGCTGGATCTATAGTGGGAAGCGAGGTTGATGTATGGCACGTTCTAATCTTGGAGATGGGAAACTAGAAATAAGAAGTGGACATGCTTTACAAGAAAAAACGAACGGTGAGAATCCCATAATCTCCGCCTGAAATTCAAGCTGGGATAGGTAGCAACTGATTAAGTCGAACTTTCAAACTTCCCAAGCCAGGAACCGGGTACACATATCAAGAAATTTAATGCATGAATATGTCAAACCAAAATCAAAAGTTTTCGCAACGCAAAAACCTACCCTCGAGGGTTCAGAGAGTACAGCTGCAGCACATTCTGTGAGTATGAAGATCCAACGCAGGAATGAAATTTCACAATTTCTCCGAACTTTGAAGCAGTGTGTGACGAGAGAGCTTAGAGGTGGTTGGTGAGATTAGGTTTTTGATTGCAGGATGAGATTTGTATGATAACAAGTAACAAAGAGGACTCAGATATACCAATAATTGAAAGAGCAACAATGATAGTAAAAATTAATGTAAAGATGAAACGGCGATGGGGATTTGAAGTGTTCACCCAAAAATCCATGCCTCGGGAACAAGAAAAGAAGCCATTACCTCAAATCCACACGAAATCTGATAACGAGGCCGAAAACGCACACAGTCACACTGTTGCATAAAATTGATGCGTTTGCAGACCTTTGAACCCCCCCCCGTTGGCTTCTTAAATATCTGCATTTGGAGTTTGGTGGTTGATACTCGACTTGTACTTCCTACCAGCTCGGAATGATATACAACTCCCGCGTGAACAGTGATCGCAAGATATATGTTGCTCATTGCATTCACCACAATCTAAATCAATAGATGACTATAAATGACGCCCTTGCTCGAAATGGAGACTATGAAAAAGGTATGAAATGGCTATTCGAGGTATTGAGGAGAGTTTGCTGGACAAATGTCTTATATTCAATATATCAACATCCCCTACTCTGATGATCCCATCCCATCCCCTCCACTCCTAGAGTTTTGAGCTAGATTGTCGATAACCCATAGTGAACGACAACAAAAAATAACTTGAAGCAACACTAGCAGATGTACCGACAACAACATGGGGATTCAAATCATACGCCAGTGACGCCTTGATGTGGGCGGCAACAATAATATTGAAAGGATAGACTACCATAAACGAGCAATTCAATCTTAAATTTTTTGATACCGCTGCTGAAATCAGAGTCCAACACTTTCCCCACCGTCCGCTCTTAATGGCGAAGCTTTGCAAATCATAGTTCTTGAAATTCCAGGATTGATTCGCAGTAGTCTTATATACCCCCATATAGTGAGGACCCAAGGATATTGGAAGTGAATATATGCGGGTCAGCCAAGAGTATATAGAATTTGCTAAGTGTGTTACATGTTTAGCTGTTATTTGTAAAATGATTCCGCAGTAATATTTTAGTAATCGAAATAATAGCTATTGCCTTCAAACTAAATGGTAACAGTCCCGGTTGCCAAAGCATTCAATGTCACTCTACGCCGTCTCGGGAGCAAAGCGCGTAACCTATTCCCGGTAGATTCAACACACGAGTATAAAACATTTCCTCAAAAATTCATCTCCACGCCATAAACCACCGTATGGGCCGAAAGGACCTTCTCTAGGACAGTTGATCGGTTTCCGAACCCACAGCCAATCTGCGAACTTTTCAAGCCGAAGTCCATATAAGATCTTACTATATCATCCGTACGTTCGATTAATATTATCTATGCTAATAAGAGAGACAGTGAAAGTCAAAAGAACAGCGACGATTCAATCCCTCATATCTCAATAAGACGACAGAAAATATCTTTGAATTTCTGTGCCCGGAGGCCGGAAACCTCTTGGATAGAGTACCGCCGCAGAACCTACTGGGCATATGTTTCAAGAACCCCAACACACCAAAGCATAAAACTCCCCGCGATCACTATCCTTGAGGTCTTCAGGTGTCAAAGATTGTTTCTCGTGAACCTTAAGTACTGATGTAGAGTCTCCGATTTCTCGGTGAATTTTACAGTTATTTGGCGCATGGTTGACTTTGTTAGCGGCGGGGCTAGAACGATACAAGAAGGTGCCATTCAATAACGTATTGGTAATAAGTACTCCGCAATTCACACTTCCAGATGACACGATACCAATTTCGAATCTCATACAGTGAATCAATGACCTCGCCTTTGTTTACATGTCTGCTTGACGCCCGTTCGACCCCACCATAGTACATCCATCTAAGATGCAAGTACAAGAACACAATCTCAAACCTGATTTAACATCAGAAACCGCTTCAGAGAAAAATATAGCAATGGCAAGATCAATGAGAAAAGAACCTCGAATGAAAATATAATCATATGACGCCCATGAAAGTGAGCCGACAAGAGGACAAGCCAATCACAATACCCACCCCCTGAGAGGTACCCTGATATGAAATAAATGCCTCATAAATACTTCACAGTGAATGATGAAACGGAAGCATGTCAACGGAAGCATGTCCAAAGCCAATCATTCAAAGCTCTCTCATATATAGAGTACATAATTTCAATCAAGTGTATTTTGCTGGAATAATGCTTCTGAAGAAGCGACATACTCAACCACTGGAACTACCAGTCAAGGCCCCAATAGCGAATCTTCGCGGAAAAGACTACCTATACTGCAACTCTGCCCCTCTTCCTGATATTCTTTGAAGCGCAAAGTAATTGAGACGATGAGAAATGAACAAAAGCAAAGATACTACACACCATGCCAAAGCATCATCATCGTAAGAAAGCAGATGTAGGTCATAATTTCGTATTTATATCTCTCTTCTCTCGTGCGCACCCCTCTGTCTCTCTATACCTGCCCCGTTATCTCTATCCAGTTTTTGTATTAACCCCTCCATCGCTCAACCGCCCAACCAGTCCTGTCATCCTCACACCCCTCACCCCTCCACCTCACCCTCACCCAATAAACAGCCCCTCCGCCCCCACCAAATCCACCCTCTACCATCCCTCAATTCAACTCCCTAATCCTCCTTAACCTCCACACTCTTCTCCTCCCCATCCGCCTCGGCAGTATTGATCTTCTTCCCCGTCTTCGCAATCTTCTTCAACACCGTATCATAATCCAATTCTGGCTTTCCAATCACCGTTGCGCTTTGGCCTTTAAGGTCGACTTCGTAGGCTTTGACTCCTATTGCATGATGGATTAGTTGTTGTGCAAAACAATCGAAAAGATGCGCCGAGTTCCGGAGGTAACATCGGGTATGGCAGGGTAAAGAGAGAAGGTATGGGGAAAAGGCAGAGTAAGATGGGAAGAGGGGAAAGTAGGGTGAGAGAGGGGGATGGCAAAGAAATGTAAGAGAAAACAAACCATCAAGTTTCTTCAAAACCCTATCAACCGCTCCCGAGCAACCACCGCAAGTCATCGTAATCCCGAATTTATAAGTATGTTCGCCCTCTTCCGCGATAAGGGGAGCTGGGGTGTTGACTTCTGTATCGGCCATCTTGATTGTTGCTTTGTTTATTATTTAGGTATCGAGAGTTTTGATGGAAAAAGGTTTTGATCGCGGTGGTATTGTAATTCGCAGATTTATTTGTTGAAGAGTATGAGATTCGAGAAATGTGATGTTGATTTTTGGTATTGGGTATTTATTTGTATTTGTATTTGAATCGCTAAGGGAAGAAAGGCTGAGGGGCACTGATAGCGCAATCCCCAATTGTCTTACGCAATATTGTCTCGCTTAGAAATCAAACAAGGGTGAAACTTGCTCAGAACAGATCACTCATTCACCCTGGACGTAACAGACCAGCTCCGTAACCAGCTCCGTTAACCAGCTATCGGATATTGATATTCGGAACTTGGTATGTAAGATCTTTTAAACAATGAGTGTTAATAACTAGGTATTGTGAGCATGTTTTCCAGGGGATAGGATCCGTTATTGTTAATCAAATTTTGGGAAGCGGTTAATGAAGAGGTTAGAACTTATACGAAGTATTATTGGGGACCGCATTATCATTAGGCTGAGGTTATTTGGTTACACTAAAACTTTATTTGAACATTCAAAGTCCGAAGTGCGGATGCAGGTACAATGTATTTGCGCATGGCATGGATATTAAATGTCAAAGTATTATATGGTTGGACGGAAGATCGTATCCTGATAGTTAAGGTAGATTCTACGATCCCATTAACATTTACAAGTGTAACCGCTATGCTCACTTTTTGAACCCCGATTAGAATAGAATGAATCTAATCCATTGCTGGCATAACATCATCTTCGTCGGCATCCTCAACACGTGCCTGTCTGTTTTCACCCTGATGTTCTTCTTCATCACCATCTATTAAATCTGGCATTGGATCGTCATCATCATCATCTTCTTCTTCTTCAGTTTCAGTACCGGACCCTGAATCGGACGGATCAGCATATGCAGATGGTTCTCTCCAGAAAATGAAGTTGTTTAAGATTCTGGTTGCGTTGGAAAATGATATGGGTCCATGTGGTTGTTCGTCTTCTTCGTCGCCGCCATCATCCTCGCCATCCTCTTCTTGAGCCCGCCATCCGTCTGCCAATGTGTCTCTTAGACGATCAAATGCTGCTACCGCTGCTGCGTCCCCAGACTCATCGTCCCCATCAATACTGTCATCATCGGCTTCGCGACCTTGAAATAATGGTATACCGAAATCTGGAAGGAGTCGAGCGAGAGCCGCAAGTGGATCATTAAACCTGTCAGCCGTGGCATCTTCTGCAGCTTCTAGCTGTCTTGCTTGCGATGCATAAGAAATAGTGCTCTCGTATGGCGGAAGTGGATCTGAATCAGAATTGTTGCTCCTGTGAAGAATGTTGGATGGAACAAGAGACATCAATTCTCTTCGATTGTCCAAATAGACAAATCTGACAATATCAAGGCTCAGTTCTCTAAGGTCTGATAGCAAGGGCGTCTCTGACAAATCGGGCTTTTCAATGGCATGTGCGACTTCCATAAGTAATGAAGTAGCCTCGGTGGTATTCCAAAGATCCTTTGCTTGAAGAATATACAATTCCGTAAACAGGGCATCAGAAGAAGTTGCTGGTTCCATACCCAATATGGAAATAGGTGCATCAAGATCCAGTTCTTTGAATAGTCGGAAAAAAAGCCAAGGTATATGTGCCATACAATCCGCCAATATACTTCTACATTTAGCGCCATCCTTGAGTTGTTGCGCAGCTAGGGCAAATGATGGCTTTGCATAATTTATTGTGTTAGCCCACTCTGGTACATTTCGACTGGCGGCAAAATCCAAAAGCCATTGAAACTCATGTGCACGTAAAGCAAGATGATGTATCATCCACCGCATGCAATATGGATCGTCCTCGGGATCTAAGCTCAAGAGAAGTTTTGCCCATTCGAAGGCAGTACGATAAGTTCCCTTCATCATGAGAGATTTAATATATTGATATCCGGCTAACCAAAATTCTCGATTCTCCGGTCTAGCAAAATCTAATCGAGCTTTGCCTTGGGCTAATTTGGTACCAAAGGATGATAACGAAACTCGACCAAATGTAAAAAGAGCTCTTTCGACAAGATCAGAAGATAGGGAATGGTCGCCTTGGTCTTTTGCGATTTTGCTAACTTGAAGAAGGAGTGAAATGTGATAAGCTTTTAGTGGTTAGCGTTACTAGGTAAATGATAAAGCATAGTATGTACTCACGATTTCTTTGAATATATCCAATAAGGTTCTGCGGATCACCCATTTCTACCAAGGATTGAAATGCCTGCTGAACAGCTTGGTATGCTTGATCATGCACAAACTTGTATTCAATCGTACCATCAACTACCTCTTGATTATCGACAACTGCCATGGTCAATCCACCTGAGTTAGATTTCGGCCATTCATCCTTTCCCTGTATGAAACAGTTACGTCGTAATGTAAGCTCCGAAAGACCTTTTCCCGGTTGGTGGTGTCCTTTTAAAGCCGTCTCCAAATCTATCTGTTGTGTACGTTGTCTCCTTCTTGCTCCTCGGCCTGTAGGTCCCCCAGGATCTTCATGGTTTTCCGTAGCAGCGCGTCCGAACAAACTTCGCATTTCATTTGCAACTTTGAGATGATGTGTATTGATGCCAAGTAAAAAACAAATTCTTTCATATTCTTCATCCACTTCTATTGCACTCGTATTGTTCGTGACATTCGGTTGCTTCAAATTTAGCTCTTTAAGAGCTTCATCAATTTCATCCAAACCCTTCTTAGGTGTAACTTCAACTGCATTCGCAGAGTCTTTTCCCTTCCCCTTATTCTTCCCCTTCTTTTTCTTCGACTTTTTGGATTTCTTCGTAGTCGCAGCTGGTGTGGGTTGACTCAATTCTTCTTCCTCTGGCTCCTCTTCGTCCTCATCATTTTCCTTGGACTCGTCATCTTCTTCTAGAGCTGCAAGGTTCGCGAATAAGCTGGGTTTTGATTGTACATGTTGCGGCTCCTCATCAGATTCTTCCTCTTCATCTTTCTCTTCGTTTTGGGCCTGGACTTTAGCTTGTTGCTCTAACTCACGCTGTTGCTGTAATTTTCGAAGTTGTCTACTCGACATGGTGAAGATGTTTGATTATACCGCGGATGGTGTGGGTGAAAATTAGATTGGTGAGGAATAGATGTATTATGATTGAATGTATGTAGTTTATGTAGGTACCTAATGTATGATTGAGCTCAGAAGATGATAATAATAAATACCTACCTAGGTAATGAGTGGTCGAGAAGCATGAAAATTAATCGAGGGAATGACGCATTTCAAATTCCAAATTCACTAGGACCATTTGAGGGGCGGGCGAATTGGTGGGCTTAGTGGGGGGGGGGGTTAAGAGAGTGAGTGATAAATGGGCAGAATATTAGGTAGAATGTAGAATGTAGAAAGCGGTCAAGGTTTCATTGCTGATGCTTACCAAATTATTAGGACTACAGTTGTTCCAAAGATCTAGCAAGTCTCTTCTTAAAACATAATAATATCTAATACATAATATATAATACCTACACATAATAGATAAATACATTCAGTCAGTCAACAACCAAGCAAACAACCAACCAAGCCAACCAGCCAACCAGCCAACCAGCCACCTCTTTAGGTCCAGGTCGGTCCAGGTCCAGGTCCCCGTCCTTGTCCTAGAGAAATACTAGGTACTAGGTAATAATACCTACTAATACTACCTACTTATCAGGCTTAGCTAAACCCCCTTAGCCCTTGGAACAACTACTGAAGATTCAAGCATTTTCTCGATACTAGAAGCTTTCATTCTCAATGCGTCGAGTAGCATTAAAAGCAATTCGCACTGCGCGACAATTACCTGCTCTTCGTAGCACTCGTGGCAGCATCTTCCAACCATCATACCATGTTCTAAATAGCGCGCGATTTTCTTCCGGTAACCTTAGAGCTCCTATTCCCAAATCACTATCCTCATCCTCGTCAACTTTACCACTCCAAAGTTCAGTCATCCCCGCGCCAATGTATTGGCGAAGGTTCTCCCTTGCTGTCGTTTCAGGACTCGTTGGATATGGCGCATGGTACACATATAACGGAGACGGAATTCTCACCAAAGAAGCCGGGCCAATTTCATCTGCACAACAATCCCGCGACTTTGCAACTAGCCCTATCTATCCAACCCCGATTGGGTCAGAAGACTCCGCGGATGCTAGAAAGGCTGTAATTGTCGGCACAGATGGTCTTTATACTGACACAATTGAAGGTCCAATCTCAAAGGATACCGACGATTCTGGCAGGAAGGTTTTAGAAATGTTAACGCCGGATCAAGCGACGTCAAAATTGAGGAGAAATGAGGAATCATATTTCGTCGGTCGCGGCAAGGGAGTTGTGCGATATGATGTAGTTCAAATCCCAAGCAATGACCCCATCGAGGACGATCATTCCGAAAAGATTATTGAAATCAATGAAGCAGTTGGCGCAGCACCAAATTCAGCTTCCGATTGGATGTTCTGGGGCGTGTTTGATGGGCATTCGTAAGTGTTTTTATTCCATCACAAGATTGCTCTCATTAACATTCGAACAGAGGCTGGACCACATCTGCGAAATTACGACAAGTGTTGATCCACTATGTCGCTAGGGAACTCAATTCTACCTATCAAGCCTCCCCAAATCCTTCCACCGAAGCCATTGAAGCCGCAATGAAGACCGGTTTCACCCGACTCGATAATGAGATTGTACATGAAAGCGCGCAAAAAGTAATGAAGGGCAATTCAAAATTGGTCGCGGCGGAGTTGTTGGCACCAGCGTTGTCGGGTTCATGCGCGCTCCTTTCCTTTTATGATACAAATACGGGGCTCTTGCGCGTAGCATGCACGGGAGATTCTCGCGCAATCCTGGGACGACGCGGTGAGAGTGGAAAATGGGCTGCTACAGCTTTGTCTACCGATCAAACTGGCAGTAATCAAGATGAAGAGGCTAGAATGCGAAAGCTACATCCTGGAGAAGACCACGTCATTAGAAATGGTCGAGTCTTGGGCGGACTTGAGCCAACTCGTGCATTTGGCGATGCGACTTACAAGTGGACCCGCCAAGTCTCGGAGCGACTAAAGGAGTCTTTCTTTGGAAGAACTCCATCTAATCTTCTTAAAACACCCCCATATGTCACTGCAGAACCCGTGGTCACAACCACCAAGATTCAGCCCGAGAGAGGAGACTTTGTTGTAATGGCCACGGATGGACTCTGGGAGATGCTCTCTAATGAGGAAGTGGTTGGTTTGGTCGGTCAATGGATTGATAAACATTCAGCGGATTCGAACGGAAATTCTGCAAGTTCATGGACAAAAATGTTCACAGCGTCACAAAAGGGATTACCGGTAGAAGCAAGCAAAGAGAACGACAAAAGTGGCCAAAAGGCTCCAATTCGACAACGCCAATGGGGTGTTAAGGAGAGTGATAGATTTGTTGTGGAGGATAAGAATGTTGCCACACATTTGGTCCGAAATGCATTAGGTGGAAAAGATAAGGATATGGTTTGCGCCTTGCTCTCATTACCTGCTCCCTATTCTAGAAGATATCGGTATGTCATCCCCGTTTTCAAATTTCTCACGAAATACACTAACAAAATCACAGAGATGATCTTACAGTAGAAGTTATCTTCTTCGGCAACGGCCCAAAATCTGGAGATCTCGTAGTCAACAAAGAAGCAAGCGCGAGCGCAAACTTTAAGCCTAAACTATAGATCATCTATCGAAAGCCTCCTTCCTCATTTTGAGCATGTATTATTTAGCATTTAGCTTTCTCGGGGGCGGGTTTCTTGAGGGCAAGTGAACGGTGTTATACCCACAGATTTAAGTCTAGCAAATGCATATGTCCTAGCTATTTGATGCTAGCTCTTTTCGCCAGCTAGATCTAGTAGAGGAATCATTTTTGGAGCGTCTTTTTATGTGGTTTATGCAATTTGAATATGATGAGACTAGGGTTTGCTGAGGAAGTGATCTTCTACATGGTATCCAGTGATCTTCATAGATTTGAAAGGATGGGTCCGGTTCCCTTCTTTCTTTTATTGTTGTAGGTCTTACGATATAGTGGGGAAAAGCTCAAGGAGCTTAGGATTGGAGAGAGATTGTTTATATTTATCGCTAATACGATCTTTACTAGAAATAGAAGAAGTTGATTACTACAGTAACAGCTAAGTACTCGTGTACATCACCAATGTTCTGGTTTTTGTTTTTTGTTCCACTCTTCCCCCATATCCTCCTTATTCGTATTCCCGTGCTCAATTTTTTTATCCCTTTCTTGCTGTTGTCTCTTATCTCTCATCTTCTGTTCTCCCCCTTTGCGCCAAATATCATGTTGCTCACGTCCATCTATCGCATAATCATAGACCAGTCTCTTCTGTGTTGAACCGTGAACCTTTCCCCGCAGTCCTTTTTCTAGGTCAACCCTCTTCTCATCAAGCAGTCTAATCAGTCCATCGAACTCTTCAATTACCATTTCGACCCCTTTGATTTGTTCGGAAAGCGGTGGAACTTTAATGAGTTCGGGTACACTTTTTGTGCCGGTCCCGTCTCCGCCGGTCTCATTCACACCATCCTTCGCGGATTTCTGGAATCTCGATTTCTGCAGTTTTTCCTTCAATTGTTCGTAATGACTAAGCCAGATCTCTTCAATCTTTCTGCCTTCTTCTGAGTCTGGGTCATAATCTTCTTCCCACCTATTTTCAGGTTTCACCTTGCTAAGCGCTAGCTTAAGATTATTGCACTCATCCCTCAATTTTCTTATGACCGGGTCGAAAGATTTCCGATATTTTCCAATGGCTTCCGATAGTTTCCAAGCCTCGTCCCGGAAGTCTCTAAACTTCTTGCTGAGCCCCGGAGAATCCGCGGACATGACTGGTAGATTGTCTTTGAGCTTGTTGATACTATATCGAAAATCTGAATACGCAGCTTGCAAAGAATCGAGGACATAAAGGATATCGAAGTCCGTGTGACGGGCAATTGGACCGACAAGCTCGTAGACCTGGAGCGTTTTAGGATCTTCATCTCTATAAATATTCCTCCGATGTTCATAATCAGGCAAAAATAATCCTCCGTCCATGCGAGGAGGGATATCTCTGATGTCTATCGCGCTTCGGGTGCACTGAATTTCCTTCCATGGAATGAGGGCGAACAAAATTGAAAAAAGGCCTAAAAGAAGAAGTCTATTGCGGATTTGTGCTGCGAACCCGGGGCTGCGAACCCTCGCTACAAAGTCATGCCAAAAGAATTGGAGCTCGTCCCACCCTCTCCGCTGTGTGATCTCTGTCTCTGGTAATGCCAAATCTTCATTGTGGACGGGAGATGCAGGTTCTGATGGTCTGGTGGTGATGACTCTTGGCAATCTTGGAGAAGGAACTGGAGTGTTGGATTTTGACGATTCTGAAGATATGATTGACCGTCGACGAAAGCTACGGCTCCCATTATTGACTGTAGACATATTGTTGGAATTTTTGATTAACCATAAAACTGGCAATTTGATTTCATGCGATCGTGTGGTTTGGGAATAGATAAATATATTTGCTTTCATGGAGCAAAAATCTCTTTATGATGCTCTCTGCCCGGATCAGGTAATCAAACGATACTTCTTTTAGCAGGTCTATGATTGTTGAAGTAGACAAAGGTTTGATATATTCCTGTTGAATATCACCAATCTCTGAGTTTTGGCCCTGAGCCATTTCATCCGAAATCCTTTGTTCCTCTTATTCTCAATATCATAACAAAATCAATAATTTTCCAACAAAGACTGCATAACATGTTTTTGCACGCTACAATTGACTGCAAACAGATAAAGAAAAGACCCATGGTTTACGACAGGGCAAAATCTAATCGAAAAGAATTATCCTGTAAGCCTCTACCCTCATATCGTTGACTCGTAACGACGCAACGCCTAGAAATTATGGCGCAACATTTACCTGTTCCAAGCGACGGTTCTGGACCGAGTAAAAATGCTCGCAAGTATGGACCATGGCGACAGAATCCCCAGATATCAGCCTATACGCCCCTTTCTCCTCTCTTCCCTAAATTGCAATTTGATCATGCTAGAGTCGAGGCCAGAAAGCGAATCGAGAGGATTCAGCGAAGCAAGTTCATGGGATTCACGGCGAGAGAATTAGCAGATATGGATGTGATTACGGATAGGGAACTGAAAAGTTCGACTTTAAATAATCCAATTCACCCAATTCTTCGAAGAGAGAGGTGGGAAGTGCAACCCAGTACGCCGCAATTTACGAGAACAGAGATGTATCCGCTGTTGATAAACGGTGTGGAGAATGGCGTATGGAGCATGCATAATGATTTGGTGTATGAGAAAATGGAGCCTTCTTTGCGATTAGCTACCAAAACTTTAGAGAGCTTGTATGCATTACCGTGGGTAGGAACCAATTCGCTACAAGGCGCTTACGATACTTTCTTCGTTACTGACCTGATTGATAGTTTCAAGCCTTACTTTACGGCCAGAGATATCCCATCAATCTAAATAGGGTTCGCCCAGAAGGTTTGTAGTTGGTTCACCAAATTCGCGTCCAGTCCTCCTTCGCTATATCAACCATACTTCTATATTTTCCTTAGCCTCTTTATTTTTGTTTCCAGATGTCACTAATAGTCCCTTATTGTATTCGCTTCCTTCCAAAATCTTCGGTTGATAAACAATTACTGACGCGCCGATCGCTAACCAGATAAAAGGCGTGCCCCTGAGGAGCTTCCCTCGAAGCTGGAGTCTTTTCAACCATACAATACTCACAACCACTCATTAGGCAGAATTGGAATTGAAATGAGACTCAATGAGTTGATAAATGCTTGGAATCTTACAATTGGCTTCATGTCACCCGATAAAGATCCTCGAGGCGGTGACTATGATGAGGAGACGGATGAAGAAGAGAAAACGGGTGATATATATGGGATTTGCTTTTCGAACTCTGGCCAAATGGAGTTCACGGAGGATGAAGGGAGGAAGTGGGGTCTTTGGATCTTTATCAACTATAAACATATAGCGACGCTGTTTAGGGATGATTTGACGACCAGGGAGATAAGAATGGTCGAATGGTCAGTGGCTGGCACCCTTGTGCATGAGATTGTCCATGCAGTTAGCTATCTTATTCCTGGCCATGACCAAGTTCCGATAACAAGCTTTAATGTTTATGAGCACATGCGTAATCGTCAAGCTGGGAATTACAATTCGGTTCCATATTTCGATTGGGAGCCACTGGCTGAGGTTGGATTTAGCTTTGAGGCAGCTGTGAGTTTTACCCACCTTCAATATTTTGTCTTGAATCTCTAATCATGGATCCTATAGTTGAATGGTGGAACAACCTCTGCTTTCCTAACAAAACATGGACTGCCATATGGTCATTGGTTTGAAACCATGTGGCCGGGATTAGAGAACCAACGACTGTGTGACCCCAAAAGCATAACATTAACGCACCCCGACCCTTACGATTACCAGGAAAGTTTTCCAGTTCCAGCATCTTTCTATGAAGATATACAGCAGCAGAGCTTTTGGGATCATACGATAGAAAAATTTGGACACAAGCTACTTCATTATCGGGCTCTTGATCAAGGAACCCGCACAAATTATACAGTCCAGTCGAATACTGGTACACCTCTAGAATATCAACTCACAAACAAAGCCCTTATCTCAGCTGCGCCCAATAGGTTTGGAGTGACTTCGTCTACTCCACAAGAAAGAATAAACGTAGATATTATTTACAACATGCAGATGGTATCACAAAACGACGCACAGAGTGCGATGTTCACGGTCTCTTTACTGAATAGCTCATTAACAGAAAATCGGTTTTGGACGCACTCTAGGCCACAACAGGAAACTGTTGAGTTACTATTTGATCGTATACGAGAAGGGAATATCACCACTGAAGAATTAGTGGAACTTATCTCAACAATTGTGCGAAACCACGAGAATACAATCAGTGCATTATTGGACGGCGCGCCATCTTTGCGACCGGAAGTCCTAGTGCCAACGGAACAGAGGAGAAGAACTTTACTCACCTGGAATAGAGGCACCAGGATTTTCGTTTCGGAATGCAGACAGAGAATGCCACAATCCGTTGAATACCAAGCACTCTGCTCGCAACTCGAAGAAGAAGCGATATCATTAGAAATATGCCGTATGCGGCTCTTCACACCAGATATAAAACAAGAGCCCATTAACTCAGGACCCGATTTCGAAGAACACGATCAACTAGTCAAACTCATGTATTCTGAAGATGAGATTGAATGTTACAATCGATGTCAGCAGCTCTGTACGATTCAGGGACGCTCACTATTCTCCATCCTCTGTACGCAATTTGCCATGTTTTCGCTACGCGCTGGGAGTATATCTTATGAAGAAAGGGCGGCACATATTGAGCGAGTGTTGTCGCGTCAATATGAATACTTTTTGAGGTTGAAATCAAAGGCTCCGCAAGCTTGGGCGGAGATGTTTAGGATTTGGGATCTCGAAGCAAAAATTGCTATGAATGTGGCTACTACAGAACCTCTTGAGATGTAATATAATCATTTAGCAGACTCTAGGTATTTCACAGCCCAGAATAACAAACTATATCTTTATCTTCCAATGTGTGAAAGAGAATGAATTATCGAAACAATCGATAATGGTATTGAGGTGGATAAATTTGAGTTGTGGTCGGTCTTTCCATGGAGAATATCATCTTCTGGATTACTTTCAATGAATTACAGTGGCTTTGTAGCAGAAGCAACATAGCTATAGGACTACATCTCTCGTGAAGAATTTCGATGCTTAGATGATGCTTGATGATGAAACTGGCGTGGGTGTAGAGGAATATAATTAATTGTCTCGAAAAGCATTTGATTATTTGAATACTTGAACTATCCTTGATATTTCAAAGCATGTTTGATGCACAAGGGTGCTGTATATGTTTCAATGATTCCAATGTCCAACGATATATGGTTCATTGACAATGATTCATGAGGATGATTCATCAACTGAATGGAGCTGAATTTTCGAAACTGTTCGAATGATTTGGATGCGTTTCAATGTACAAGAAGCTGCTGTACATTCTCATGATTTAAAATTCTCAAATCACAATGTTTAAGATGCTGCTAGAAATTGTGGGAACGTAAGTGTGTAACAGAGTATTGTGCAATGATGTAATATGAATGTACATAAATCTATGGCACAATACGGTTTTCTGAGTGTATAAGAAGATCTTATGGAACGTGGTGATTTTAATTTATGGAAGGGAGTTGTGGACTCTGGCAGATTGGATGTTCCAAATGGGTTGGGCATTCTAGATGATGACGAAATATAAAATGGTTTCAACATACTAGATCGATTGAAACAATCACGATTATCTTATTGTTGGATTCTGACTTAATTAATGAAGACTTGGAATAGATTTTAGTAATTGTAGGACAATGGAGACAATCTAGGAGTTTTGATGTAAGTGACTACTCTAACGACGCTAAAATAAGGGAGCCGAGAATTGACGAACATTGACGAACTACTCTAACATCAAACCTAAAGCTCTTCTTTGATAAAAACAAAGACTTTGGACTATTAAGAGACCTCAGAATGATTAATTAATGATTTTATGTTGTTTTAGGATCTCAGGATGTCATATTTGTGTCCTAAGACAGGCTAATGGTTGGTTTGGTGGATTTGTTGGTTCCACTTAGCTTGTCTCGGCGACGAGGATTAGACCACAACAAACAATTCTATTGTCTTTTTCTATCTATTGTACAATTAAATCTACAATGAAGTAACATGTATGCTGAATCGTTAGTTCATAAGTAGAATAGACAGTCTATTGTCATAAATTATTGTATTGTAGCCTCGATAGTCAGATTGAAGTCTATTTAAGAAATCCAAATGAACATGACACTTTGAAACATTGCCATACACGTTTAATCTTCTATGTAGAAAGCTTTCCACAACTAAATTACCATTTCAAACAAGTAGATCTCCAATTAGCGCCAATCTCTCCCTCATTTACCTTCAAAATGGCACAAAACTACGAACTTTACCAGCTCCCAGGCCGAATCAACATCCAGGCCCCTCTCATCTCAATCCACCACATCATGACTTACCGTGGCCATCGCGTCCCACAATTCGCTACTCTAACCCAGGTGGAGCTCACCGCGGAGATTCAGGAGCTCCACCCTAACATTGGACCAAGATACCTCCCCAACGACTACCCTCCCGTTCCATACCCAGCTGCGGCTGGTATGATTTGGATCGGATACCTTGCTCCTAATCCCGAGCTCCCAATTCCCATGGATAATCCGGCCTATTATATCAATCCATATGATATCAATGGACCCCGTGGCTTTCCCCCTCATCTCCCCCCTCGAGCACCAGCTCTCGGCTTTCCTCCTCCTGCTCCTCGCCCATTGGCCACTTACCAGCAGGCAGCTGACTTTATGGCTCCTCCTCCCCGCCCTCAACGTCCTCCGCCCCAGCTCCACCGCTTCCCACCTCCTCCTAACACTGGCATCATCGGCTCCTTGGCTGGAAGTGCCTATGGCCTTCAAAATAGCCATCTCAACGTTGGAAATGGTTCAACTCGTGCCCCTGTTGCTAATCCAATGGCGGAATTGGAGGCTCTGGGCTTTTGGGGTGAGAATAACCTCAGAGCAGTGGAGAATCAGGAGATAATGCATCCGATTTGGGCTGCGGAGATGGCTGCTGGGGCTCCTTTGAGCAACGCTAGTGTTTTGGGTGCTGCCAGTGCTGGTGCTGGTGGCGGTATTGGTGCTGGAGAGGCTGGAACTGGAGCTGTAGACTATTCTGATCCCAATTGGATCAGAAACCGGATCAGAGATGGTCATCTACCGCTTGAAGAGAGAAGAAGACGCATGACAGAGAGAATTCTGGCTGGAGATGATGGAGATTCTTACTATGAGATGAGTAGTGAGGAGGATGAGGATGAGAGCGAGGAGGATGAGGACGAGGACGAGGATATGGATGATGAATGAGGGGCTTTTCGCGTGTTTTCTTGTGCTTTTGGCACATTTGTATGCACTATTAGATGGTTTTTAGCAACGTTGGAACGGAATCCCGCTATGCGGGAATATTAAGAGCTACTAGAAGGTTCAATACATATAAATCTTCCTTTTTAACCCTTTTTTTGTGATATTATGTGATAATGTATTCATTTGGAGGTGAATAAACTATTCTGAGTCCATATTATATGAGAAATACCATCTAAAAGTTAATATCCTTCCAGTTTAGTACTTTAAAATAACGTTTTCCTATCTTATTATACCAATAATTACCTATTATATAGTTTTAATACCCACTAAACTTCTATATTACCTCTAATATTAAGTTTTAGCTGTAGGCTTTTGTTAGGCTCAAAATGAAGCCTAATTTCTCGCTTGTATCACATTAGAATACTCCTGAACAATTCGCGTAATAATAAATTACTATTGACCAATTAGATGATATATAATACAGTTAGTCTTACACCTCCTAGATCTATACAATTACAAACAATGGACTAGTAATATAAGATAGCACCATAAGGAGGTAATCTTTAATTGCTTCCGATATAATTGAACAATTAATACACTTGAAACTTTACTATCAGATGATACAATAAACAGTCTCTAGTTTTTTTGGAACAATGAAGAACTTATTTCTTGTTTCTCGAAATAGTACACATTTATTGTTCAAAGTGAGCTTGTAAAATTGGAACTGATAATATTTCTACATTAGATGATGCATTTAGAATCTTCTCATTGTTTCCAATGGATCCATGCAATGATAGCTAATAAATTCCTGATATGTGATGATACAATGAGCAATCTGAAGTTGATTGAGGCCATGAAGCCCTATTTGCTTAAATTCAAAATGAACGTATATTTATTATCTTTTGTAAATTTTTGCAATTACCAGGAGTGTAATGTCAAAATGAGATGGTACAGAAATTGTGTGTTTCATTATTTGAAAGAATGGAGGTCTATTCAGTGAGCTTTGGGGCGAGTACGTCTTAGTTGTTCTTACGTGGGTTTAAAATTGAGTAGCTATTGGTGATTAGTCGCTAGTAAATAGTCGTGGGGTTCTAAAGCTGTTCGATGTTAGGTGCAAGGCGCTAGGTGCTAGGTGCTAAGTGTTGACAATTTGTTGATTTTGTCCACAAATGTAGTTAGCAAGTGCCAATCACTGATATTCCATCAAAAAATACCATTTCAGCCTTTAGAAGGAAAGCCGCATGATTTCATACATCCACTAATAGACCATCTAAGGTTATCAGCTGGACTTTTTAACGAAAACATGCTGAATGTTCCAGTTCTCCTCAATATTTATTATCTGCTTCTTGATGTCTTCAGACAAGTTAATCTAAAATCTCTTCTACTGTGATCTGATGATACTATTATACTAGTCATGTTATTCCTACAAGAGCCTCATTGAATAGCTCAGTCATCTTGAAAAAAAAACAGTACATCATACATTCAAGTCTCGGACGCAAACATATTATCATTGTACCAGCACTTAGCTGAATTAATTAAATATAGCAGTACATCTCAACTCTCGTTTTTAAATCCATAAATTTCTCAGTGATATTTGTATAATGGACAAGTACTACATGAAGTTTTGATTTAGATAACAGATCAAATCCAAAACACACGAATTCGTTGGTCAATCTTCTAAGGGAAACAGTTTCCAAGAAATAACACAACTGGTAACAACACCTAGACTATAGTGTTGCTGTCTTAACTAACACCCAAAGTCTTCATAGAAATCTCCGTAGTTGTCGGAATATAAATGATTCTTCATTGTATTTTCAAGTGAAAACTAAATCAGATCCAAGGAGTATGAAAATCTCGGACCACAGGCTGAGTAGTGTTATGTCCGGCAATGGGTATTTCACGGTTCCTAGTTGGCATAATAATTCAACACCATCCTGATTGCTATAATCAGCGATAAAGCAGATACCGTGAAAGTATTTGATATTGTTGAACGGTTCATGATGTTATAATCGACCGTCTGGGTGGTGTTGTCAGATTCCATGTGATTAGTCACAACATCACCCGTCAAATACTGAAAAGGTTAGCTGAACGGCCTCAAACATTTATTTGAATAGAAAATTACTATTAATCGATCACAAAGCGCTGTAGCTAATTATTTAAAGCCCGATGTACTCCCGAAGTGACTGTTCAAAGCATATAAATTCTGGGCGGAATATACCTAAAATCCTCGCCTGGGATCAGTGACATGTTCGACCACGGGCGATATCCAGATTGAAGTGAATCCCATATGCTAATCGAGAGTCAACGTGTAAAATTCCATGATCCGGACCTGGATATAATCTCAAGCTTGTGAATTATCCCTTGCCATGTCCTTACACAGAATCCGTAAGTTTGCGATAAACAATCTGTAGTTTTTGAAATATACGTCCTTGCAAATCTATCTGTGTATACCTGGTAAATATACGTGTTCTGCATGCATCTGACGTGGCTGATTAAACAATACTTAGAAAGACCAGTACTACCAGGGAGTGTGACATTTTGTGAGCCTTTATGATCAAAATTTAAAAGGCCAAATGATTGCGAGGGAAATAGAAGAGTATTCGATCAAACCAATCAGATGATTATCTAGCTACACAAGGAACAAAATATTGGTGAATAGGCGCATGAAATGAACAAAAATTTCAAACATTGAAGCAGACTCTCGTGAGAAGGATTATCTTGATCAAAAGGCAGCCATAAGCACTCAATCTCAAAACCTCGAGTAGACAGACTTTTGATGAGAGGCAGCAACAAATCCCTCGAAGGCTACGCTCCAAAACCACTCAAATGGATGGATGCAGCAAAAAAGTAAATTATACTTCTATGGACAGCTCAGTCGAAGCGAACAGTGATTTCATTTTAGCTATTGAAGTTAAAAACTTGGATGTTATCAATTGTGCCTCCGAGTTTCGCTGCAGCTTGCTCTTGAGGTTTTTCATGTCCAAACCCCGCAATGTAAAAGCAATAGGCCCGATACTAAATTGATGTTCAAAATTATCACAGTATTGAGTTTCGCTTGCTTACCCTGGATTCGAAATCAAAAGGGAGCGGAGAAGGGCTATGCTCCATGTGCTGCAAGCAATATCACCTAGTCTAAATGTATATGTATCCTGGCTAGGCATATTTCTACAGCTTGGGTATCTCAAAGTCTTGAAGACTTGAACAACTATGAGTACTAAAATTTCCGCCTTCCGCTGCAAATTTGTTTGAGACCTGATTCGACAAGGACTCAATCGCTGTACAGTGTTAATGAAAATGAAGAAGTATTTGCAAGGGGTGTTTGATAGATACGACGCTAATTTAGCCACAAAACTCCCCAAACTCTACTCATGAGCTCTTCACCCTACTCCATAGACTCAAAAGTCTAGTGTGATTGCTCTTTTTATTCCTTTGGCCAATGGCTTCATAATTGAAATCATTCCATTTTACCGTTCCTTTCGAGTGCTCAAGCATGCAGATTATCAGTAGCGACGCCGGCTACTAAAAGCCTATACTTTGCTTTCTCTGTAACGGTTATATCTCTGGCTACCCGATATGACGTCCAAGGCCTCTGCTGATACTTCATCGACTATCCTTTCAGCCGACGTCACATGTTTTATTAATCCAACCCCAGTACCAGCATATGCGACCATTCTACCATGGGAGCCCCAAGCCTCATCACCGTTCTTCAGCTCTTCTTTGTATAGTAGAATGTTCTCCTCATCTTTCATACCAGCTTTCTCATCCTCATGGCCCTTATTGAGTAGAGCACGACCGTCATATTTTTCTGGCCATCCGATAGTTGTCTTCAATCGATCACATAAAGTAGACCGTCCGGTGCTAACACCGCCATCTACAGCTCTCACCAGTTCGTTTTGCCAACCTCGAGGAATACCTGCCTCGTTAGCTGCTAGGAATCTGGTACCCATCACTGCTCCTGTCGCGCCTAAACAGATTGCCGCAGCAACGCCTCGCCCATCCATAATTCCTCCAGCTGCAAGTAACGGTACACGATATCCCTTGTCTAGCAGTGCATCCGCAACTTCTGGAACCAATGAGATAATACTAGCGGATCGAGCTAAACCGTGACCTCCAGCATCATTACCCTGTATTACCAGGACATCAGGGCTTGCGACATCCATAACATCCAGTGCTTCCTTAACTGTCCCAACTTGTACCCAGACAGAAACTTTGTCGTCACTGACAGATCTGAGTTCTTGAGCCCATTCTTTCAAATCTTCCGTTCTTCTAGGCGCATAAAGCCATACAGCTGAAGGCTTGTGTTTCTCTGTAGCTTCAAGAGCGACATTGATCTTACAATCCCAGTTCTGAAAACCAATCCCAATAGGAAGACGATCGAAGGCGATGCGCGCAAACTTAGAGTTTTGAGGTGTAGTAGCTGCACATAATGAAGTCGCAATGTTGAGTTTTTGATCAAGATGCTTCAGGTTGTTGCCTCCTGCAAGGAATCCTATACCTCCCGCCCTACTTACGTTTGTCGCCAGAGCAGGTGTTGCAGCTCCCAACATCGGCGCTGATACAATTAATGGCGTTTCAATCCATGGGAAAGTATTCTGCATATATCGCATTGCACGTAGCAACGATTTTGTACTCATGATGTGAATTGATGAAACGATGCCTTCGTTCAAAGAGATTGCTTGATTGAGGATTGGTGTCACTATACGACCTTGTGACGTCATGGACTGAAAGTCTCAGATTTTTCGTTGAATCCTTCAGGCATATAAAATGCATTGAAGGCTTCGGATTCAATAAATAGATGCACCCACCTCGATTGTTATTTTCGTTCCAGCCCACCAATTGTTTCCACCGTTGTTCCATGCTTACTAAGTCGATGTCTTACGCGGGGAACTCGGGGAGATCACGGGCTGTAATACATTCAAAAGTCCAAACATCTCCCCGGAGATGCTTCAATCCCTTTGTGGATATCATCTATTATATCGAGATACAATCTCTTCATGTCAGCAGTTTTCCTTAATTGCCTCAAAAATCATGCCACTGTATTCCGTGACGAACCAATAAGAATTGAGGTATTTATGTGATTACCGAACAAATGAGGTCAGAAAAGTTTGAGGGTCACATCGTCACGACAAGGTGTAAAGCTCTGCTGACAGGAGCTTGAAACGATGATAATCAATATTGCGTTCATTGATAAGGAGCCTGGGCCCAGTCTCCAAAATGTATCGAATACTCTGCATCAGCAACACATAACACAGTCTCCTCAAAGATACCAATTTCAAGATGTCACTCACACCTCAGCAAATTCAAATTATCAAGGCCACCGTACCTGTTGTCCAAGAGCATGGGACTACTATCACTATTACCTTCTATAAAAATATCCTAGCTGCTAATCCGGTTCTGAATAACATCTTTAATCAAACAAACCAAAAGAATGGAGATCAACCACGTGCCCTTGCAGGTGCCCTCGCAGCATACGCAGCCAACATCGATAACCTCTCTGTACTATCAGATGCCGTGGAAAGGATATGTCAAAAACATGCATCCTTATTCATTCGACCAGAAAACTACTCCATCGTTGGAAAATATCTACTAGAAGCAATGGGTGAAGTCCTTGGCGCAGCATTAACGCCAGAGATACTAGACGCATGGACAGCCGCCTACGGACAATTGGCCAAAATTATGATTGATAGAGAAGCGAAACTCTATGAAGAAGCCGGCGAATGGAAAGAATGGCGAGACTTCAAGATCGCCAAGAAAGTCAAAGAATCCAGTATTATCACCTCTTTCTACCTGGAGCCCGTGGACGGAAAACCTCTTCCTCTTTTCAAGCCGGGCCAGTACATATCTGTTCAGCTTCATGTACCACAGTTTGGATACTTGCAGTCGAGGCAATATTCGTTGAGTGATCGACCCAATGAGAAATATTACCGCATTAGCGTGAAGCGCGAAGATGCTCTTCAGCCCCCCGAACTCAACACATCAATCGAGGCAGGATTAATTTCAAACACGCTTCACGGTACCAAGAATGAGGGTGATATTCTACAAGTTTCTCCACCGCAAGGTGAATTCTTCCTCGACCTGGACAAAAGTGCCGATGCTCCAGTAATTTTGATATCCGCTGGAGTCGGTGTCACGCCCATGGTCTCAATACTCAACACACTTGTAAAAAGAGGAAGCACCAGACCTATATCATATATCCACGCAGCTCGTAGTAGGGAAATCGATGCATTCCACGAGCATGTCGAAGAAATCGCCACGTCGCACTCAAACGTCAAATCTTGGGTTTTCGTCAAAAACTTACCTGCTGCGGACGATTATGGACACCCTGTCAAAGATCTGATTGGACGAATGGACTTATATAAAGTCAAGGATGAGGCCTTGCATTTGGGAGATTCTTTGACGACGTACTTGATCTGTGGACCTGGGGGTTTCATGGCTGATGTGAGTGAGACGCTGCAAGGGTATGGTGTCAGTGAGGAGAGGATCAAGTTGGAGGTTTTTGGGACGGGGAATGCGAAGTGAGGGGGTGATGGTGATGTCAATGTGATAAGACTCTATACTCTCCCCTCCCCTGAATAAAGGTTGAATTTTTTTGCCCTACTCCCAGCCCAATTCTAAACCTTTATTTAGAGGGGGGGGGGGTCCCAGAAGGAGGTGCATAAAGCAGATTTAGAGGAATATATTGGAATATATGAGAAATTCTAGCACCAATTGCCAAATAGATGATCATATGCATAATCGTATTGTTTACCTTCCATTTACTTACATGCCATCTTTTAGACCTCCCTTCTTATCTATAAAATGCTCCGGAAGATCAATGGAGAAATACATATCAATTTTCAATTCAAACAGACATCGTTTGGATAGGTAGCGTTCAACTATTTCACCTATTTCCCGTTGGAGTTATAGGCGGTCGAGCAACGGATGCTGGATATTTCCATATTTCTTTTAGAATGGGGCTGTTCTTGCAATTATTGGGTGTTTTAATGACTTCGATGCATAAGACTTATTGGCAGATTTTCCTGGTGGAAGTTCGAATTCCCTGAACGTTGAGATTGTGGGTATTATGATGGCTGCTCATATTCCTTCCATATTGTTCTTCAAGCCAAGATTACAATTTACTTCCAGATGAGGCTGGAGATTTGGTGTATTGGGCAGCTTTCGAAGGATCAGCGCTTACTTTTTTTGCTCTGGCAACGTTCTTAAATTTTTGGGCATTTTGTTTTGCTTTTTTCTATCTTGGAACATTGGCTCGCGAACATTTGAGCGTTTAGGACGCAGACCTCTGTCATTCTCTTGATGGTATTGAATGGATCAGAATATCATATAATTTTGGAGCAATATGGCTCCACAACCGCTGCATTGTAAGTTTGCAACTGCTTTTTCCAGCAGCAGCTACGACTTTAACGACAGATCCGAAGAAAATGGGGCTTCGGCTAGGTATGATTTCTAGCTTTACGTCTTTAGCCTAAACCGAATGCATTGACCCAGGAAAGAGTATTTAGCTGCACAGATCTTGGCTGCTACGTCAATTAGTTTGTCTTGTGGCATCAGGGGTTTCGAAGTCTGGAATTGGGTGAAAAAGTTACATAGGTTGAGCTCTACCCCCCATACAACATCTCAAGAGCTGGATGGAAATGAATAGAGAAGTGGTGATTGGATCTTGAATCATAATCAGAGATAAAACAACTAGATTTGATCAGTCACCTTAGAGACCTGTCCACATGCGGTGAAGGACGAAGTGGGCTGAAGGGGTTGGGATCAGCCGAGAATTAGCCACATGCAAGAGAGAACTTGCGTAGAGATTACGTAATCAAGATGCAGGAGCCGAGTTAATAACATGATCACTCGTGAAGTACATTTCTATCCTCTTCTCTCTACCTCAAGCATCCCTTGTTTGCGGCAGAACTCAACCTTCCAATCAATCTTCATGGCCGACCAATCAACATTAAAACGCAAACGGGCTCGATCGCGAGTAGCGTGCGAACCATGCCGCGACCGCAAAAGAAAATGTGATGGCGGTCAACCGTGTGATTCTTGCCTTCGATCTGAATACGACTGTGAATATAAAGCTTGTTTCGGGACACCCAAGAGAGCTAGACATCACCATCACAGAGAGGGATCACCATTATTACCATTATCAGCTGCTCAGAAATCAGGTGAATCATTACCGGCCCCTCCATTAGAAGCCAACATCGGTGCAACTTCTGCCAGACAATTGACTTCGAAAATCGATCCTCAAGATGCACCGAAACTGCATTTATTTTCCTGGAATACTGGAAAGAGGTTTACTACGGACGCCTGCCAGAAAGCTGGGACGTTAGCAATAGAAGATGTATTGAGATTGGGTATCGTGGATGAATTATCTTCATTTTATTTTGAAAAGGTTGATATATGTTACAATTTCATGGACCAAGCAAAGTTTTTCCAACGATGGAAAGTGCGACAACTTGTCAGGAACGAAAAGAAACCATTCGACGCGGTTTTGTTCGGAGTTACGGCTCTTGGTAGTCTCTTTTCCAACAGGGAGGCCCCGTTTTTAGAGTTGCAGCTTGTTGAATCTGCGCGGTCAATTCTCGATGAGTACTCTGGGGATAGACCATCTACTGAAATTATTACTGGGCAACTTCTTAGAGTTGTTTATTTGCGAATGACAGCAAAACCCCATGTGACGTGGATGGCTAGTTGCACTCTCATGCATATGATAGAAGCAGCAGGTCTTCATCTCCCGTCAACCACGGACAATGATTCCACACAGTCATCAGAAGATGGTAGCTCGGAACTTCAATGGAGGTTATTGGGCATAGCGCAGCATCTTAATACCTGGATATCCTTCGATCTCGGTCGATCCAGGGTAGTTCTCCAAGGAGCGGTTCCATCAGTTCTCCCATATCTTAAACAGCAAGATTCTACAAGAGAGATTCTAAGCCTTCTCCCCATATCCGAAGCCTTAGACCCAAGCAACGATCAAAATGCACCAATGCTCAAGTCCGCGTTTCTAAAGGTCCTGAACAGCATCCATACCCAGCCGCCGTCGGTAATGGCTCAGTGCAATCTGTTGCTTTGCATTTATCGCCGACTTCGTGCACTAAGCTGGGCTATTTGTCCTGATCTCCTAGCCCGGGCATTAACGTTGATGAGTGAGGCATTACGATGTGCCCGAGAAATGGTCCAGAAAAGCTGTCCATGGCATCAAATAGCAAACCTGCCCTTTCAAATAATCTGCACACTTCTCGCCATAGACAACCGAAGATCATTATCTAAACTTGAAGATGCCACAAAGACTCTGTGTGAAGTGGCTGTTGCATATGATACGAGCGTCATGGTGGAATCATATAAAACTGCGCGATTACTTATTTTACTCTATCAAAGACGCAAAAAAGACGAAGCAAGAATTCTGAGCGAAATTGTTCAGGCTGATCCTTTACCGTCTATTGATCCTAATTTGTATAAGACCAATGGTCAAGTACTGCAGGATTTCGGTTACGGTGGCCCTTGGCTTGAATCATTGATTGCGGAGATCCCTGGCCTTGATTATGCTCACTCACAATGGTTAATGTCCAACATATCGTGGGTCTTTCAAGGTTCAGATTTCCAAGGGTAAAATACGCAAGGATCTCTCACCATAGACAGAAAAGGCAATCACAAGGCACCGAGACAAAGAAGGTTCATACATAAGAAATGACAAGAAGCGAAAACATATATAGTATCATCCAAAAATTTAAGCCCCCACAGGAACTTCCAAAACAGCCCAATTCCTATCGGTCAGCCCCCGTACAAAATCTACCATATTTGTCATATTCGTCTGAAACAAAACATGGATTTCCTGTCCCCCCAATCCAGTCTCCAACACCACGCTACCAAGTCTTGTACCATTCACACCCCGTTCCGTACCAACCACGAAACTCCTTTCCCAGGTATCATTTTCCGCTGTCCCATTCGATATAAGCTCAACGATTGAAAGATTTTGCGCTTGAAAATGTATGTTTTTTGTTGGTGGCGATACTGTGAAATCGTTTATGGCGGAAATTGCGCTGTTGTGTACGATATCCGGATATGTAAGCCCGGGGACCCATGTTTGTGTGGGATGAGAAGATGTGTTGGCAGAGACATTAAAATCGTACCACATTTGTTGAAGTTGGCCCTGTAAATTTTCCATCCAGACATATGTGATACTGGCTCCACGAACCGTACATTCCACGCCGCCAGCGCCATTTGAATTTGGGAAATTAGCACCTCTAAACCAAGTCGTTTGGCCATCGAGATTCCAGCCCAGCTCCTGGATCGTATCGTTTGAGGCGCCGTAGTAGAGACGAATACCAAGGCCGGAGATATTATAAGGGGCACCATACCATTTGCTGTTGACGCACGCGGATAGACCAACGGTAGATGAGTTGGAGACTTGGAAGTTGCCTGAGCGGAGAGTGCCTTGACTCCAGCTTTGGGATATGTTGCTGTTGATCCAATCGGATAGGTAGTCATCGGCGGTGACGTAGAATACGTGCCACTTTCGTGATACCAGCGTTAGTACGGTGCTTGTGGGATGAGCTTTGTTTAATGGAAGACATTTCCAAATGAAACTTTCAGCAGCTGAGTGCTGTAAAATCTACAGCCAGCTTTCAGTGTAAATGAAACAAAAAGAAGATCGAGTTGGTCAAGCTATCGTGATTGCTGGGATTTATTTACATATGCGTGTGTCTGGAGAAGGTACCACTAATAATACATCACGTATCCAGATAATAGCCAAAAATCATTGTGCCAGTGAAAAAATAGTAAAAGCACCAGGAAAACTTACAAGTAGCTCATTGGCGGCCTCATATGACAAAGCCATCAATGGCGTGCCATTACGAGCCACCAATGTCTCTGCATTGAAATTTCCTTTGGAAGTATCAAGATCGCCTGTATGTGAACCCCCAGTCCAAACTCCATTTTGATATTCACTTCGAACAATAACGCCGTCATATCTTTGTGTATATGCAGTGATTTTGGTAGTGTTGTCAAGATCTATTGCTACGACACCGCTGCTATTGATAACGCCGTTGTGTTCCACAGGCGTAAATTTTTTGGGTTTCTGAAGTCCGATTCCAAGGCCTACTCCTAAGGCTATGGCGAGCACGGCTATTGTGAGAAGTGTAAATGCGATGGTTCGGATCTTGCTTCGCTTCTTGTGCGATTGATTTTGATCGTCATTATTCGAAGTTGCTGAGGGCTGAACGTGAGACTCGCGAGGAGAGGGATGAACAGAATTCGAATTGACTTCTGGAAGAGACGAAGGACGTCTCTGTCTGTTATCAATCATTGGAGCATTGCTATCCGGTATAATCTCAATTGGTGCAAGTTGCTTCGGATCTGTATGTTCCATTTTCTCAGCTTGAGATTGGAATCTTTCCGTTCGTCCACCGGATGAAGGATCGCTCTGATCAAGCCACGACGGCATTGCCGCATTCAAAATATTCTTCTCATCATTGACAATGAATTTTGAATTGAAAAGTCGGCGGACGGAAGAGAGGAATAGCATGGCCACTTGCAAGAATATTGTTTGATCTCATTTCCTTTGAAAATTTTGGGAACGAACATGAATTGATGCGAGAAGAGGGATTGAGAGAATGGGAAACATGGATAGTAAATAGAATTAGGCAGAGCTGACTTGCACGCTAAGTATGATCTACTACAAACTTGGGCAAAGTTGCCTGCCAGCCTTGTGGTGCATGCTACTTGTACGTCAAGATACATGATATTCGATGTAGATTAATATATCTCAACAATTCGGATGTTACCATCCAGCATGGACAGTGATAATTCGCTGATTTCCTCATTCTGTCTTTTGGCAACTTGGAGGATTGCAAGTGTGCTGACGATAGATTGCGTCATCATAAGATGTCGTAGATGGTGAAACGGCAACCAATGAGCACAGGAGGCGTTTTTGACAGGGCAGATTGACTGCTGTGGCATACAGCCACAAGTAACTTGACATGATGTCGAAACAAGAATCTAATTTAGACCTCGGTGCATGATGCGGCTGAAATTTCGGTTGAACTATTTCTCCGCTAGAAGGAAGAAGTAATTTGTCTCTGCTTTTGTAACGCGATCTCCATTTGGTAGTTCCATACATCCAGTCTTAATATCTCTACGACTTCTGGGTTACTCGGCGTCCACACTGCTCGGTTGTTCAGAGTCCTCATCATTGACATCAGCAAGGAGGTTGGCAGTTAAGAACATTGAACATATTTCTGTTGCGCGTTTGTACAATCAATCTCTGTCTCAGATACGGAATAACCTTATAATTTGGAATCAGTACCAATCAAATACCTTAATTCTCAGTTTATGACCATACTAGTTTCGATGAATGAATGTCTCCAATGTGGCTCCAGCAAAGAGGGAAATAAACAATGTAGTCAGCGTTTCGATGAAAACACTGGATGCTTGAACTGTCGAAGAATAAATGGATTTCATCTGCACCAATTTTTTCTTGAAGCTAGGCTTATATTATCAACTGCGGATGACATTCATTTGGATATATTGTTGACTAGGCCATCCTAAGTTTAGAAATACATTTACTCATTTATTTTTTCTTGACTAAGATTGCACGTCGTCTCATAAATATAACGATCCCACCTCCCCCTTCCACAAAAAGCACTATACTCCATAAGCTCACACTGCGTCCATTGTATCCTCCCCGTCCCCTCTCCCTTCCCCACTCCCCTCCTCAACCTTGACAAGATGATAATCCCTCTCAATCCCATCCATAACATCCATCCCATACCCGCCAGCTCCATACCCATGAAATAGATACGCACCACTTCCTCCCCCTCCAATCCCAATGCCCTCACCACTCAAACTCGCACCACCACTACCACCACCACCACCACCACCTAACCCCGCACTCCTCAAAACCCTCTCCCTTCTCCTCCCCCTCTCATATCGACTAGAAGCGCGGCGTATAAAAGAGCTAGAGGTGCGTGAACGACGGGTATAGGTGTAGTAGATGAGGAATATGAAGAAAGTTAGGAGGATTAGGAGGGGAAGGAGGATGCTGTAGGATTTTAGGGAGTTGAGTGAGGAAGGGGAGGAGGAGGAGGCGCTGAAATTAGGAAGCGATTTTGGACTGGGAGTGTGGGGTCCTAGATGAGTGATGGGTTAGTAAATTTTTCGATCTCCAATTGTGCAAGTAGATGGTGCTACACCGGAATTTTTCATAAGGAAAGGGATATTTGAAATTTGAAAACAACATACCGAAGAATCCTCTCCCCGCACCCTCACCTTTCCCTAGTACACTAACTCTCCACCCCACACTATCACTCAATCTTTTCTCTTCCCCATTGCCATCTCTCCCCCCATCCACGGCACTAACGCTCAATACTCCACCCCCAATCCTCTCATGATAAGCATCCCAAACATCCGCAAAAACATCTCTCCCCCCTATCTCCATCTGCACCTCATTGCTCAATTTCCCCGTCGAACTCAAATTCAAACCATTAATTCTATCGATTTTCTCTGAACCACTCTTTACACCTGGTGCATTATATCCTTTAAGAATATCCACGAGTTCTAGTATAAACCCGTGATTTCTAGGGGAGCCGAGGATACGCGTGGATAGCGTGCCGCGTTTTTCTTTCTTCAAAACCTTCTCCTTCTTCCCTTTTCTGTCGCTATCCTTGTCGCCCTCTTTGAAACCATCATCTCCCTCCTCACCCACAACTTTCCCTTCCACCCCCGATCCAGATTCAGGTTCACTAATAACAAACAACCCCAGCACCAAAAGCGGATCCAGCGGCCTCAAACAAACCGTATCAACATCTAAAACCACCCCTCCATATTTCTCCAATAGAAAATATTTCATCGCCGCAACTCTTTGGTGGTTATGTGGGTAGCTGATGTACTTTTTGAGGAAGGAGGGGTGCTGGGATTTTATAAACGAGAGGGATTTAGTGGAGGTCCAGAGCTGTTGTTGGGTGGTATTAGTTGGTTTGGGTTATAGATGGATGAAATATTTGGAGGGGCAAGAAAGAGATAAGAATGGAAGAAAAAAACATACGACGTATTTCCACCCCCCTCTTCCATTAATCCCCCTACAGTCCCGTCTTCTTTCCTCCAACTCATGAGGGATCTCCCCATCGCCACCGGTCACTTCCCAACCTTCTTTATCTTCTGCTATGTTTATTTCTTTTACTTCGCCATCCATCTCTTCCCCATCATTCTCCTTCTCCTTCCTATTTTTCTCATCCCTCCTCACCCTCTCAACTCTTTTTTCAAACCCCCCACTCCAATTGTGCCACACCTGATGAATCATCTTACTATTACCTCCGCCCATTCCCCCTTCAAGCTGCTTCCTAAGTTGCGGATATTTTCCCTCTTTGATATCCGTGCGTAACAATATAACATCTTTCTGATCTATTGATTTTCCCTGGCTTGTGTAATGTATTTTCCTGTTTTCTTGTTGGAAAGACGTGAGAAAGGAATTGGAATTGAAATTTGATATGGGTCTAAGATTAAGATTGAAATTCAAGGGACGAGGATGTATAAAATATAGTAGAAGAATGACAGAGAGAAGTAGGAGGAAGAGGAGAAGGAGAATGCGGTGGTAGTGGAGGGATAGCATTTTGGATAACTAGGATATATTATCTCATAGGGCTAATAATCAATCGGACGAGATAACTTCCCCACCAGTTTGAAGAGGGAGTAATGATAATTTAGAGACTTCCAAAAGAAAGAGTGTCAAGAGATGACCGAAAAGGAGAGGTATGAAGTTGACGTTCGTCAGGAATGTGAGGAATAGAAAAAAATGAATTCCGAACTTGGAATGATGCTATTTCCTTACAGGCAAACAAAAGCGATTGATTGAACTCTCTATGATCAGATGAATTCCAGCTGGATACTTATGAAACACCCTCCTCCTCCCTCCCCCAAAAATAAAACTTAGGATCAGCGTATAACCATCGTAACCCTGATTTTGAAAGCAATAGAATTTAAAATTTAAAATTTAGAACCTAGAAGTTCAATGAAATATTATCGGGTATCTGTTGGTGCATAAACCGTAAACCACAACCAAACGCCAACCACCGATCCACATATCTATCCGACCTATTTGCCCCTAAATCCGCACCAATATTCCGAAAATTAATCATCCTCATATCACATACCCCGCTCCAAATGACCGTCCCTAATTTTGTTTCCTTTTACTTTTTCTCTTCCTTTGCAATCTTCTCTTTCGCATCTCCAACTTCCAACGTTTCTGAATTGCTTCGACTCAACTTTCCAGTAGAGCCTGTAGGATCGCGTGGACTAGCTAGAGGGCTTCCCGGAGGAGCCATTCCACCGATACTACCAGAGATACTATCATTCCTGCCGTGTCCTAGCAATCCACTCTTCACACTTCCACCATCATTTGCCAGAGATTGTTTGTTGGCGTAATAACTATTTCTTTCACTTGGTAAAGCTGGAGCTACACCAGTTGAAGAATAAATGCTAGCTCTCTCATTTGCAAGTGGGCGTGGTTGATATAAACCTGTTGGGGAAGTAATTGTAGCACCATCAATTGTGGCACTCAAAACACTCAATGGAAGACTTTCACGGCTGCCGCCAAATACCGAAGATGGTGCCAAAGCACGAACGGAAGCATCGGTGTCCATAGATCTTCTGCGTCCTCGCTTAGAAGATGAAGCCAGAGTCAAGATGGATGCGTTATCTGTGAGAAGGTTATTTGCTGTAGCTGTATTGTATGTCGCAGGGTGTCCGCCGCTACCTTGTGGGGCCAAATGTGCAGGCAAAGCTGTCGCTGGTGGGGAAGTAGGGAACTGATGTGTAAATTGAATACCCTGTGTATTGTTCGAGGCATTATTATGCGAGACAGTGGTGGTAGGAGCTCCGGCAGAATGAATCGTCGTAAGGGTTGTAGTTAAAGACCTGACAGATGGTGCTGGAGAAGAAAATGTGCTGTCAGCACCTCTGCCAGTGCTCACACCGCATCCAACCGTGGCATTTGTAGCCTCACCTGAAGATGGCGCATGAGATGCTGCGATATCTGATCGTGCAATGTCATGTTCATCGCCTGTTGCAATGGCTACTGATTTGTTTCCAATTGGTGGTGGATGTCCATCTTCGGAATATTGAGTTGATCTTCGACTTCTTGCTAATGATGATGTGCTAACTGAATTTCCGGTTGGGCCGGTTAAAAATGACAGATGTCGATTGCCAGGAGTAGACGCGGCCGCAGTACCATTGATGCGACCAGATTCAGGATATGGGTTGTTGTTCTTCGAAGGAGATTGTTTCTTCGTACTCGCCTTCGTTTGTTGAGCATTTCGTTTTTGATTAGTGGCTTGATTGGAATCTGCAGTTGAAGAGCTACTTTTAAAGTTGGTGAGTTTCTTCACCCATGTTGAGAATGGTCTGCGACGTCCTCCTACTCGATCTGGCATATCGGTCAGTGTTTGATGATTGTTAAGAAATGAAGTCAGGTATAACTGGGAAGATTTGTTGATTCAAGTTCAACGAAAAGTAACAACTGTGACAAATAGATTATGCAATTGAGAACGAAAGCGGGAATTCAGTGTGGCTCATACCATGTGGTTGTGAATTAGGAGAAGATTGTTGTTGTTGTGCTAACTCCGTTGCTGCCATCGTGCGAAACTCAGATGCTTGGCCTTGAGGCGGTGTTATGCCGAGAAGAGATAGGAAGGGTAGAAAGGTAGTGAAGGTAGGGGAGGAGATTGGGGAATGGATGTGAGGTATTGTAAAGCCTCCAAGTGGTCGATTTCATATATATCGGTATTTCCTTTTGCTTTGCCTTCTCTTCTACGAAGTATTTAGGCAGATAAGAAAGAACGAAGGGAGAGAAAGTACTGAATCAACTTGATACGGACAGTTTCTTTGAATTGAAAAGTGTGATTTGAAGTTTTGAAGGTATTTTAATACTTTTTTATTTGATGATAAAAAGGAAGAAGAGGTCAAAAATTGATTCTTGATATTGATAACGAGTACTTCGTAGAAAGAAACTGGTTCATGGAAACTCTAATACCGGTACTCGTAATCATGTAGATTATATAAGCAAGCACGGCCGCAGCTTTACCCTTCGGATCTAAACCTCCGATCATGTATTTAGCGTCGGATCATGTGATTGATATGATTTGACTGGCTCGCAAAAAATATATTTGGCCTCACTTGGAACTTGTGCTTCAACATCTACTATTTGAGGCTTTCAATTACACCGAAAACCCTGTTATATTGTGCTGGTGATAGCTTCATTATCATCGGGAGTGTAAAGGTAAAGGAAGGCATTCTCATTTTGGAACTTTTGAACTCACGATGGATTTATGATCTTACCGGAAAGCTCTTGCTCATTCTGCTCCCTTCCCAAAGCAATATGCTTTATATTACAATCAAGATGGTATAAAATCTGCCCATTCGTCTGTTACTACATTAAATTTCCCCCAAAACACGTTCATTATGTCTATACAGCCATTGCCTTCAGATGTAATAGCACAAATCAAATCCTCCTCAACCATCAACAGCCTCAATGGTGTCATTTTCGAGCTTGTTAAGAATTCTTTGGATGCAAGTTGCTCCAAGATTGATATTGTTGTAGACTACAGTCGTGGAGATTGTACAGTAGAGGACAATGGACATGGAATATTACCATCGGAATTCGACGAGAATGGAGGCCTAGGAAAACTCTATCGTATGTTGCCACACAACTCCTGTTATGAGACGGACTGTAACTCACACGATCTAGATTCATCAAAGCTGCATACCTTAAGTCCAACTCATGGCGGATACGGAACCTTTATTGCCTCCTTATCTGCTTTATCTCTGATCTCAATTACTTCCCATCATCACCTGCATCGCTCGCACAATTCAATAAGTATGCATAGATCCGAAGTCGTGTCACGTCAAATTCCAGCTCCTGTTCAACATCATCTTACTTCTTTCGAATATGGTACACGTGCTACTGTTCGAAATTTGTTCGGTAATATGCCAGTACGGGTTAAGCAGAGAGCAATTGCATCCGAGAAACGCCAAATCAATGCAAAACTCTGGGATGGTTTACGGAAAGATATTGTATCACTGTTGCTTGCATGGCCAAAGATTGTTTCGGTTTCTATAAAGGAAGATGGTACAGATCAAAAAGTCGTCCTCCGGAGATCTCGTGAATTTGTCGATTGGCGACCAATTGGCACTATTGACTTGAGTAATATTTGCAGTATATTATCAAAAGCTTCGTATATTGAAGCGAGTGAAAAATCATCGTGGATTCCTGCAACTGGTTCCACGTCAAGCTTAGCTGTCAGTGGCGCGATATCTTTAATTCCAAATGCAACCAAAAACATACAATTTCTGGCATTGGGCATAGAACCCTTACTTTCTCAAGACAACTCGAATATCCTCTATGAAGATATCAATCGTTGGTTTGCGAATTCATCATTCGGAAACCAAGAAGAGGCAAATGAGCTAGATGAACTCGAACTGGAGAGAAGATCCAAAGATCGAAGGTACAAAGTCGATGGCTATACTCAGAAAGAGCTTAAAGGAGGGAGGAAGAGTGTTGATCGATGGCCAATGTTCTATATTAACATTCACCAAGTTGACCAAACGAAGCATTCGAGATGGAAGGTTGATAATGTATTAGACGAAAAGCGCAATACTCTCGATAAAATTTTGGCACTTTTACGGGCGGTGATCATGGAATTTCTGACGAAGAATCATTTCAGACCAAAGTTGGCACGCGGAAGTCGTAACAAACAAGTTGCTCTCACAGAGTCATCCAAAAATCTGGAAGCGCAGACGCAGAGTTGCCCATCTGAAAATCGCCAGTCCGAAGAGACTACAAAATCTTGCTCAACCACAACCGAGGGCTCTATTCATGATCATGGGGAACATAATGAGAATAGAGCCACAGCTGACATCTTGGAAACGAAAGTAAAACTTCCCTCCTTTCGTCATTCGCACTCGGGATTCGACCCCCCTTTCGAGTCCTGGTCAAAAATCAAAGCCGGTTCTAAACATCCCTACAAGACACCTGTAGACATGACACAGTATTCAAATACGAATTCACTTCGGCAAGACAGTTCAACTATAGAACCACGATCGATAACGCCTCTAATCTCTAAGTCGGGAAAATTGAATCGGTGCCCTTTTGAAGAGATTCAGATACCCAAGCCTGAGCTCCTAGCACCCACAGGTAAAGTGCAACAATTTGATGTAAATGGAGACGAATTGGTTACATGGGCCAATCCTATCAATAAAGTCAAATCTCGAGTGAATAAGAGAACGGGCCTGGTCGTATCTGAAAAGAAAGAAGACAAAACCATCAGGACCAGATTTATTTCCAACCAATCCCCTCGTCTGACCATACTTGGGAAGTCTCGTACAGGTGATAAGCAACCCAATGTATGGATTGATAATATTTTGAACAAATGGGAAAACCCAATATTCGCTCCCGTTGAGTCTTCAATACCTCAAGTATCAGTCAATGGATTAGATTTAGAAACGCAAGAAATCATACATGGTCGTCATCATCATTGTTCACAGATTGAAATTGAAAAAGCGTTTAAGGAAACCTCATCGGGGCTTCATGGCCGCATCTCAAAAGATGCTCTGCACAATGCTGAGATTATTTCACAAGTGGATAAGAAATTCATTCTAGTTAATCTTCAAACAAGATCTATGCTTGGAATTGAACCAAGTACTCTTCTTGTTATCATCGACCAGCACGCAGCCGACGAAAGAATTCGGATAGAAACGCTTTTATCAGACTTTCTTACACCACCCATGGTCTCAACTACCCCAGCATCGATATCAACTTCTCCTCTCGAAAAGCCTGTAACTTTCGATATCACAACAAAAGATTCTCAACTCTTCCACAACTACATGGACCACTTTTCTTACTGGGGGATTTTTTATTCCCTATCCTCGACTGCTACTACTCTCACCGTTCACCATCTCCCACATCTGATAACCGCAAGACTTGTCGCAAACCAGAGCCTACTCCTTCATATCCTTCGTACAGAGCTTTACTCATATCATGAGCATCCAACTTCGCATCCCAAAATCACCCCTACATCCACTTGGATTGAGAGGATCTCAGATGTTCCGAAGGGTATATTAGAGCTATTAAACAGTCGTGCTTGTAGAAGTGCAATTATGTTTAATGATCAGCTTGGTATTGGAGAATGTAGAGAATTGGTCAGAAGATTGGCGAATTGCAAGTTTCCATTCATGTGTGCACATGGGCGAGTGAGTATGGTACCACTAGGGGAAGTTGGAATGATGTCGAGGAGCGGAGGAAATAGGGAATGGACTAATACGTTGACTAGAGACGCACGTTTAGAGGAGAGAGATGGGGAATTTAGTGTCGAATGGGGTAAATGGATGAAGAGGCGTACCTGTGAGAAGTGAACTGGAAATAGGATGACATGTAAATAAATTATACCAAGTGGGTTTTATTTAAATGCTAAACTTTGGTGGTGCATGGATACCAAGTTGAACCGTGACCTAACCTAAGAGACGCCGAAACGCGCTTGACGCGAACTTCAAAAATTTACAACTTCTACAATCACGATCACGACCACGACAACGACAAGACAAGACAAGATGGATCATCTTTTTGTGTTCCACGGCGGTGATGTGCAAGCCAAAGTCAAAATTGATGATCGTGAGGTTTCTTTCAAAGTATCTTCTCACGCACTGAGCTTTGCTAGCCCCGTGTGGAAGCAATTAATCTTTCATCCAACTCCAACTCCAGCTCCATCATCTTCATCTTCACGCACGATTAAAAAGAAAACAGGCTCCAAGAAGGCTTGCAAAACTACTACAGATACACTCCCTGATACTGAGCTGGACTTCACAGGAGATGATCCACGAGCTATGTTGGTACTTTTAAAGGTTGCACATTTACAATTTTCAGCTATTCCTTCCCCGTTACCATACCGCGTTCTTTACGACGTTGCTCTTCTCTGTGATAAGTTTGATTGCAGAAAACTGGTTAGGCCATGGCTGAAGGATTGGTTAGCGGACGAGCACACTCAAGCGTATTTACAGCACCGGGAAAGATGGCTATGTATTGCCTATTACTTTGGGAGGAAGGACGTATTCAATCGACTGGTGAACGTCCTTGTGCTCCAGGCATCCGTTGGGAACGACGGTGAATTGTTGATATCCGAGGGCGAGTTTGCACATGGAACTGTAGGGGAAATTGGGCTCGATTTCGAGGTTCATTCGTTGGATAGTGAAGGCTTTCCATTACCACCTGGGATTACTGGCAAGTCCCGCGTCATGTATCAAGCTTCCATGTGCTGACTGTTTTATAGGAGAGATCCTTGCAATACGCGAGGGCATAATTGAAAACCTTGTGTTAGATATAAGTTACTACACAGACGCTATATTGGACGAAGTAGATAGTCGGTGGTGCAATCAAACATGCCGATGGGTCATGAATGGCATTCTCATTGGAAAGCTCCATGAGAACAACTTATGGCCCATACCGAAAGTGGGTTCTATCACTATCTGTCCATTTGAACTGTACAAAAGAATTTCATGTGCATTTAGGGAAGCGGGAGAGATTCATCAAGCCATGAATATCCCTCACCATGGTCTAGAATGCCAAATTCAACACACATTTATGTCGGTTCAAAGAGTTTTTAAAACAGATTTGGTTCTCTATCAACTTCCAGATGGTCCGAGCATAGGGCCAATTGAAAGGTTCCAATACTTTATGGATAACGCAGCTGAGGAGGCTGGGGATTTTTACCACCACCCCAGCGGTCTTTACCCTGCTGAACTAGAGGGCACCCTTAAAGCTGAAGTGCTCGAGCTGTGCCCAATTACAACTCTCATATAGTCCATCGCCTCATTCCTGATCGTATGTACGAAGCATTCGCTTTCCATTTTGTACACTGACAGACAGAACTAACTTTTCCACAGCCGCCATGATCTACTCTATTGAGGGTCCGATTTGCGTCAAGATTTCTGATACCGATGCTTGCAAATATTTCAAGTCACTGTTCTGGGGCTTTTAACTTGGATTGAAAAGTAGGCACGAGAGCCTCAAGTGCATGTAGTTCCAACACTATCGTGGGGACTTTTGGTTATAGTAGTAACCATATCTTTGAATCCCACTTTTGCTTAAATCATGAATTTGACCTTCACCTTGAACTTGACAGTGTCCTTGATACATCCGAAAGCTATAGAGGTAAAAATACGAAGAAATTAAGATGGAGGATAGACTGCTAGTATAAAACTACGGAAGAGTGAAGCTCGAAAAGCTCGCTAATTTGACGCTATTTCTATTTTCTAGTTACCTGAGATATGTTATAATCATGACCAGCCCGGGTTTTGTATTGAAAAGCTCGGTTTTCTTCGTCGAGGCCATAAATATCAATCAGGTATTGCTTGAATTGGCGTGTCATCTCGCAGACTTGTTCGAAGTCTCTCTGGTCTAGCGTTGCATAATCGGACTCGGACTTGCCCTGCTTTTGGGAGAATCTGTATTCTGCTAGGGCGACAGCCGTTTGGAAGGCTATGCAAGGAAGCATCAATAAGAATTCTGAGTGCGAAGTGTTTACTGTGGAAACATGAAAAGGGTGTAATACCGTTACGGATTTCTCGCCCATTCCACTCTATTTTCCTAATCACTTCATCTTCAAGGACAAAATTCTTTGCTCTCTTCGTTATCATAATATCGACTCGTTCGTCAGTGAGCTTGTTGAAGAATTGGGTCCAGATTCTCTTCCGCTCTGCTTCCCCTAAGTTGTCGTACCTGATGAGCACATGGATTCGTGAAATGAAGGCATCGTCAAAATGCCCTACCCGATTGGTGGTCAGAAATAATATACCCCGATAGTACTCGATACATCTAAGAAAGACTGGTCAAGAACATTCATCAGCCAGGAATTTCCATGCAGCCCGACAATGAGGATATGAAGTGGGGAGAGGAGATGGTGGAGGAGGAAAGAAAGCTTGCCTGAAACCAGACTATTCCGCTTGAGATCAGACATCTGTCTTCGTTCTAGATAGATATCGGCCTCGTCGATGAGCATGACCGCTCCCCATTTCTCTGCAAGTCGGAACCACTTAGTGAGCTGGTCTTCCATTCGGACTTCATCAATTCCACTATCTCCAATGGTTAAGGATAGAAGAGCCCTGCCGGTATATTCGGCAATACACTCTGTGAAAGTCAGCAGCTGCATATTCGAGCACAAATCACATCTTGCCTGCAGTCTGTTGACAAATTAGCATGCTACTTTTCAATACACATATATTACACTTGTAAGGGGGACAGAAAATTCTCAAATAGGTTTTGCCAACACCAGGGCTTCCATGGAGCAGAAAGATTCTTCCTTCACCCTTATTCTCAATTAAATCGGCCCCCCAGGATTTTACGGGGATATTCACAGAATCAGAACCTGTAAACTTCTGCGCAAGGGCTTTGATCATTTTGAGTCTCTCGGAGGGCATTACCAAGTTCTCAATGGCATTCGAGTTCACTTTAGGACAGTGGCAATAGGCGACGTCAAGCTTCTCTGCTTGACATTAGCAATTGACAAATGTGACTAGCTCAGCTCAGGCTTCTTTTCTTACCCCATGTTCTTGATTTCAAAGCGAAGCCATATAAGAATCGACTGCAAAGAAGGTATCGATTTCTTGGGCCATTCTTAGCTCCTTGGTGTTTAGGGTCCTGAATTTCGAGACTTTTCTCCACTTTGAGGTCAACAAGATCGTAGCGAGCCCATCGGAACTCAGCCGTAGGGTGTCGCCTTCCGTGGCATTCTTCGCCTGCATACTTAGGGATACCTTGGATAGGATGCTATTGTCCACGGTTACAGATTCTGATAAAGGTCATGCGTGTACATGAGCGAGTTGATGCTTCCCGAATATTCCAGGGGAGGCCGAGGCTCCTTTTGAGGGGTGGCGTCAATATCAAGTCGTTGAGAGGCTCCATATAACAAGGTTGTGAAACGACCACCGTACCTTTGATTCATAGTCTATTTGATCAAGGTTTTGATAACCCCCATATTTCTGAACTTTGGGAATCGCTGTTCTAAGGCATTCAAAGTTGGATTTCGAGATTCTTTTTGGCGATTAGTGAGTGTTTGAGGTTTTAGTCTCGATGAATGGTACGAGAGTACATAGACTGGGAGTCTATGTTTATTAACACTTAAGGGAAGTTGAGAAAATCAACATGCTGTATAGTGTTTAATACGGATTTAATGTGTTCTCGTATAATTGTTCTTCAGGATGAATTTCACAGTCTTGCATACGAGCAAAACATCGTCCACAGGTGCCTTCGTACAACAGATAGATATTGGGTGGTTTGTCTCAGTCTTTCTTGATACGAAGCCACGCACCATCTACTTCATGCACACCATTCGCACTACTTTCATCCCCCTATCGCGATTACTAGCATTCACGACATACACAGCATACACAGCATTCACAGCACACACGCCATTTATACCACACTATGCATGGCTTTTACCACTACATCACATCTAGTCATCCTAAAATCCTAAACTCAACTACAATATCCAAATTCTCACCTCCCCTCATCTCCACCAAAATATTCCATGCCCAAACCCAAAATTTCCCCCGCTTATCTATCTATTAATAGCGAATTCCCCCAAAAAAGTAAGAATTGGTTTCATATATATCATCGTGTCAAAGCTTGGTATGATGTACATATACATACAAGGAAGGCCCCTCCATCTCCCCGCATCATATAATCTTACGATTCCATTCGAACATCATGCATGCACCCTTGATTCCGCCCTCAAAAATAAAAGTTTGAGGTATGGTGTTTGAGATTTAGGGTTTGTAAATTGTATTGTTGTTCATTTCTAGAATACTCTAGATGTTCCGGTCATCTAGAGTATCTAGATATGCTATGCAATGCAATGCTATGCTATGCTATGCTATGTAAAATCCCGCGCAAAATATGAAGAGGAGAAAATGTATCCCAAATCCCAAGTATCCACAATATCCACCCGAAATATCCAACCAAAGATTTTCAACCAAAGATTTCCAACCAAAGATTTCCAATCAAAGATATCTCCATCCAGTACCCAAAGTACCCAAAGTAATTATGTAATTACTACTGTACTTCAAGTTCGAAATACAAGTATTTCGCCGAATTTTCCGAATCCAAATGTATTTTCCAACCCCAAACGCCATGAAAGTCAAAATATCATGCTATGCAAAATGGTATCTTTCGAAATGCATGAAATGCATGAAACGCCATGCGCCAAAACGAAACCATTCCAATGAAAAGTAAAAAGGCGTTGGGGGTATACATTACTCACTCTCTCTCCATATTTCTTTGGTATCATTTCCCATTACCCTCCCTCCCCCAATCCAACACCATACCCCTAATTCAAACTCGTGATAGCGGCCCCAACAATCGTATCCAAAGCACTTCCATCCGTCTCCAAACTATAAGTTGGATTTGCCGTGCCACTCCAAACCAAGCCCAAAATATTGTTTTTATCAGCATCATTCTTAATAATACTATCCGCATTCTTACTCAAGAAATTGCGATAATTAGTCAGTGTCTGCGCATCCATGCCCGTTCCTCTATTAACCAAAAACGCTAAGTTTCTGGTAAAAACACCTTTGAATTGTTGTTCATCGGCATTACAGGAATTAGGTTCACAGGCTTGTTCTTGGAGGATTCCGGCTGAGGTCGTCATCTTTGCTATGACGGAATTGGCGATGCTGACGGCGAGGGCAGTGTATGCGTGGTTGGAGGTTGACCATGTAAGTTCTGTCAGGCCGGAGAGAATGATGCCTTGGTTGTAGGTGAAGATTACGCCACCGTTGTTCTTGCATGTGGACATGGAAATGCCGTCGTTGAAGAGGTGAGTGGATGGGTTCATGGAGGTGGTGGGGTTGGTTATAAGGAAGGCGTAGGCGGAGAGGGCTTGTTCAAAGTAATAACCTTGGCCCGAGGAGTCTTTTTTGGCGGGGAGACGGTTGGCTAGTTTGGCGCTGGCGGTAAAGTAGAGTTCGTTTTCTACGCTGTTGACGCCGGAATGGGCTTTGTCCCACCTGGTTGTTTGTGTTAGCAATTTTAATGTGGTAATGTAATGGAATCAGATGATGAAACCAAACATTTGACCATATGATGCGATTTTGAGAAGTGAATGAATGTGAATGGATGGACGTGACTCACCACAAACCTCCACAAGGGGTATTTCCAAAAACAGACTTGGAGTCCTCATAGATAGTAGCAGCGGTATTGAGATATGCCACATTTCCCGTAGCGTCGTAAACTTGAATCCAAGCCAAAACCCACCAGAGCTCATCATCATAGAATCCGTTAAGAAAATTATGAGCGAATGCCGGAGCGTGAGTTAAAACTGTCGCAAAAAGATCTGGCATCCATGGGGCTGTGGTCGGATACTTCTCATAATAGTCGGCCAGCATTGTAAGGACATTTGCACTAGGCCACCAGGCTGCGTTGAATTTTCCGCTGCCATCAACTTGTCCCCAAAGTCCTGCATTTGCGTTCCAGTAAGTCTTTTGCAGAGAGTTGATGGCTGAGGCAGCATAGTTTTGATAATCGATGCGTGTTAATTTTGATGAATCTGTTGCCTTTTTCGCTAGTGAAGCGGTATCTCGTTGGAGTTTTGTTGGAATAGCATCCACAACCGAAGAAGTGAAGGCTAAAACAAACAATGAAGCCAAAATCTGGCGAAGAGAGAAATTCATATTGTTTGATAGTGTATGTGCAGCGAAAGAATTGTACGAAAATCTTGGAAGAGCTCTGGAGATACTATTACTGTAGGTGTTCAAGATGAAGTAGGTGCTCAGGATACTGTAGGTGCTCAAGATAAAGTGGGTGCTTAAGTAGGTGGGTAAAGATTAATCACTCAAGCTTTGCCTTCCTATTTGAGTGAATGGTGATTTGAAAGAGATCGTGTGGTCTTGGGTTCGTCTCGTGGCCAAGATTTGAAGCCAACGTAATCATGTGTACTACTTTGTAAGAAGGTGGAAGGAAGAAAAGATGGGATTAGACGCTTCCTTGGGCCGGTAAGGTCAGCTGAGGAGCGGAAAGTGGCAGACTTTATATACAAGCCCATGATGACCAGCGGAGTTCCCCCAAAAAAAGCCAAGGTCTAAATTGCTGTGGCATTGCTGAAATTGGGCCGGGAAATTGGTATATTGATTTCATTGACATGATATGGAGGCTTCAATACTGTATATGTTGGATTGTGGATGGTGCGGCTCGAGCGTCCTAAAATTGGATCCTTCGGGGATTTCATTCCAACATTTCAAGGGTTTAACGATCCACCAAAAAAATGCCTACATGGTGATCCCGCACTGGCGAAGATCATTCGTAAAGCTATCGAGCCTTGCTCTAGATTTCTTCTTGTGTCGTCTTCACATTATTGGATGATATGAGCTTGTGTCATTAAGATATGGCTCCTTTAATTTACATCGGATGAGCTTGTGGGAAAATCCTGAGAAAATCTCAAGCAAGGCTGGGGATCAAGAACATACAAATTCTGGACCATTGATCGACCTAGGTTCTAGGTCTAGGTTCTACGTGATCTGAAGGTTCCAGTATCAAAACTTGTTGATAGCATTGAGAACAAATATCAATCATTAACTTGGTCCTGTACCAGGTCGATGTATGGAACATTATTTTTAGCCTGGCGCGACGGCCACCAATGATCTCTCTCATCCAACAATTGCGCCGAACCAGTGTAGTCAGAAAAAATAATTGACATGTTTGGATTCAGAATCTTATCCAATTTCCCAAAAGGGGTGAATATATACCCTCCCGTTTCATAGCATTACCGGGTAGCTTGAAAATGGCGGCTGAATAGTTTCAAGTCGACTTTTCGGACAAACTACCGGACTGAGGTATGAGCCAGAATTTCCCATGATAGGATCTTTCCCAGGGTGATTCGTAGGTATACATTCGTAGGTAGGTATACTATCATGTGTTAAAAGATAGAATAGTTTGTTTCGAACGTTTTCAAATGGATAAAGAGTGTTGACCATCGACGTCTGAAGTCCTCAAAATTTGCACGGGAAAAGTGACTAGTGCGTATTCTGATTAGTCATTCAATGAGCCGCTTTAGGTAAGAACTCAAGACTACAAAAGCAGCGTTGTTTGTCTTATCAATTTCGCTGCTGCACGTAAGATCAGGGGTTAGACGAAGATTTTGATATCAATATTTCTTGAATACGAAGTTCCCGGTCATTATGATCGAGATTCTAGTCTTTTATAAGGTAATACACTGAATTTGGCTTTATAACGTCTATATAAAGACCTATATAAGCTTGCCAAGGATCAGGACCTTCGTACGCCATCACTATAGAATGGCCTCGCTCGAAATTAGCCTACTCAAAATTTCTTGCGAATTAATGTTGCCGATGCACTGAGATTTGCCCTAATTCGTACGTACCAGAGAAGAGTATGATTGCGGCTGGATTTGCAAGAACGAAATACCAAAACTATCAAATGGAGATTGTTAATCAGTAATTATGCAAAGAATGTATTCAAAAGCACGCTAAGATATCTAATACAAGGGAAAATAAGGAGAGATATAGGGCTGGTTTGGCCACCAAAATCCGTTCTTTTCCTTTAAATAATCCTCCTTTTTGTACTATAGCGGATTCCGCATTTTAATAAATTTATTAAAAAAAAAACTGATTTCAAATCCATCTTTTTTGGTTTGTTTATGTATTCCATATTAATTCAAATTATAAGTTTTATTTTTAAAAAACTTTTAATTATAAACTTTATTTTTAAAAAAACTTTAAAATATAAGTTTTAAAAAAAGCAGAAAAAAAGTAAAGGAAGCTTTTTTCAATTCGCACTTTTTAATCTGCTTTATACAAAAAATGCAGAAAAAAATAAAGTTTGCAGAAAAAAATTAGAGTTTTATTAAAGTTTAATTAAAATTCTATTTTTTTTAGCGGATTCTGTATTATAGTAACCAAACCAAAAAGCGGAATTTTTGGTGGAAAATGGAGGATTATTTGGAGGAAAAGAGCGGATTTTGGCATCCAAACTAGCCTATAGCTTTTCATATACTTAGTCCCTCTTTCATGTACGTAAGGCACAAGGAATACTTGCACGATTGCCATGGAGACAAGATCTATGTCCATTACATAATCCTCCCACTGTTACATTCTCAATTACTATAGTCAGAAGATCCTTCAAGAGCTGCACTAACTGGAAATTCACGCTCAAATTGTCATACCAACAATCTTCGTCAAAATCGCGAGAAAAAAACTATATCATCCAAAAGCCGGCCAACTAGAAGTCGAAGTTGTGATAACTCCGTAACATAAGCTCTGCAAATCTTAAAAATCTTACAAGAAAGAAATTGGCTGACAGAGAATTCGAATTTCAATCGTCGTCGTTATTGACGGAGTGAAAAATGGCACACTAATAATCAAGGCTACCTAGGAGTTGATGCTCCTTGGCTCCTAAAGATAGCATTCAAACATGTTGGTGTTGTATCGACATTCGCTTCCTTCTGCTGTCAGCGATATCCTACTCATCAAGTATTCAGGGGCACGTACAACCACAATCCTTACCATAATCACTTCTTTCACTTACTTTATACCCGGCCATCGCTTGCAGCATGTTCCGAACTTTCGCATCAGATAACCTGAACCTTTAACTACTCTCGCGAGTCGTTCGACATCAAAAATCAAATTACGCTCCTTATCATGGCCACCAAGCCGGACAAGTATATCCTCCCCATTGTCAAATCCGGTGCTTTCATATCCATTTTCTCATGTACTCATCCCACGCAATTATCTGCGAACTTAATCATCTCGCCAGAAAGCTTGCAAAAACACTCATCATCACTTCGATGTATCCGCCTTGCCGCGCCACACAAAACACAATATGGCGATGCTTGGGATAAATATTCCCCATCGCCCATTATTTCCGCTTGATGTCCTTTCTGTTTGGTATTTTATTGGTCGATACACAAAGAATTTATCTAACATGTCGGACTCCAAACCATTTTGCTTCCCGCAACGCATTATCACTATTTAGAGTTATCTCTAAGTGTTTACTATCGAACCTGACTTTTCCTTGCGAGATTCAAATCGCCTAATACGTAGGAAATGGCACGGCATAACGATGCTTAATCAATATGCCAAGGAGTGATTATACACCTGAACTCAGTTGTTAGACCTCCTGTTGCAAGGCTCTCGAATTCTAACAATCCTATGTATGTTTTTTGATCGGGGAGTGAACTCAGATGGGATGTTTGGATGTGTGAATCTAATGGTGTTTTTAACCCCATGGCGGACGGTATTGCTACCATTTGTGGAAGCTTGCATTTCTGGCTCTCTCATTGCAACTATAGTGAGCTGCTTTGAGATGCCAAGCAGGGCTACTTGGCCACAAAATCTATCAAATAGTTGTAACAACATATTCAAACGAAGCAAAGGAAGGACAGGTACTGTATTATATTCGCTTTTGTAGCGACGAGGCGATGTTGTATGACATTTCATATCGAATAAGCAACCACCATTTCCAACTACCAATTCTTATTCGCGACTCAACCCTAATAGTCGGCTCTCTAGGGATCAGCTATCTGGTTCTTAATCAAGAAAAGCGAATATTCTTTATAAGCAAATATCCTTTATCAATTTCAAAATATAAAGATTTATTAATTTATATATATCAAAATCATCAAATATTATATTATAATTTATAAATTATTAATTTTTATTATTCTTTTAATATATCTAGTCTTTTTATAAACAAATAAACTAAATATAATAATATTATTGAATAGTATTTAAAAAACCTAATAGAATCTTTTATAGTATTATATAAAATATAATATATAAAATATTTTTATTTACAAATCAAAAAAGCTTTTTAATATATATACATTTGTATTAATAATAATATCAAATATATATTAATTAAAGAATAAAATAAAATATTAAAGAATAAACAAATTAAAACTATCTATAAGTTTATTTATAATCTTTTTATATATAGAATTCTATTTATATATAAACTTATTTTTAATATTATTATTTACTTTAAAAAAGCAATAAATTTTATTTTTATACTTTTTTCAAAACAATAGTTTATATACTTTTTAAAAAAAATAAAACTATATATAATAACTATAAAACTTATTACAAAATAATAAATTCAAATATAAAACAAAAACAAAATAAGAATATAGTTTATAAATTATTATAAGTATTTGAAAAAGTTAAATATTAAAAACAAAAAATAAATTATAAACTTTAACAAATTAGAATTTAAAATAGAATATATATATAAACAAAAAATCTTAATTCCAAATAATGTTTTAAAAATAAGTTTTATATTTTAAATATTTATATTAATAAATATAAACTAATAAAATAGTTTTATTTTATTAATTTTAAAAACCAATAATTTTTTATAATATTTGAAATAATAAATACTATTGGTAATATACTTTATCTTCTTTTAATTATAATTGAAAACAAAAAGTTAATATAGAATTAATTCTAAAAGATTTTATTATATAATATATAAATTATACTTTTAATATTAAGATTTACTATTAATAAAATAGTTATAATATTTTTACAATATTATATTAATAATTTAAAAATACTAAAAGAAAAAAAATAAAGAATACTTTTTATAAATAACTATAACTTTTATTTATAACTTAAATTCTTTAAATTTACAAATTTAAATTATATTTATTCTTTTTTTTTATTTTATATTTTATATATTATATACAACTTTTCAATATAAATATATTTTGAATATATAAGTTTTATTATTAAAAAGCTATTCAAGATATTTTAGAAAAGTTTATTTTAAATTATAATATTATATATTTTTTATAAGATTTAGGATTTATATAATTAAAAATATTTATAATAGTTAATATAAAATCTATATAGAGAAATATTAGTATATAGTTTATTAATACAAATAAATATATTAAAAATATTAAAAAGTTTAATTGCTTTTTACTCTTTTTATTAAAAGTAGAAGATTTAAAATTGCTTTTTTATATTACATTTTAATAACTTATAAAAATAGATTTAGATTTAAATTATTAATATAAAAAAGTTAAAAAAGCTAATCTAAAATAGAATAATCTTATACAAAAAAAAAAGTTTGAAATATTTATTAATAATATATAAAACATTCAAATTGATATTACTTTTTTAAAAAAGAACTTGTTATTTATTAAAAAAGAAAAAAAAAAGACTTTTTATTTAAACAAATATTTAAAAAACATTTTAAACTTTTTGCTATAAATATTTTAAAAAGATTTACTTTAAAAAATACTTAACAACTATAAAAAAAAGCTATAAATAAAGTAAATAAAGTATTAAAAAAGAAAGATTATATTATATATCTAATTTTTTAAAGAATTAAATAAGATAATATATTAGAATATAATAAAATTGCTAAAAAAGCAAAAAAAAAAAATTATAAAAACTAAAAGCTTTTTAAAAACAAAATGTTTTAATACTTTATTATTTGGTTACTTTTATAGTAAATCCAAAAATAAAATAGAAAACAACAAATCAAATATAAAGAGATTAATAAAAGTAAAAGGTTTTGAAGAAATAAAGAATTGTTATAAAGGATATTGATAACAAAAATAACAAAATTGAATTTATAATAAATATATAAAGTAATATTAAATTATAATAAAATTATATATCTTTTAAAGTATTTCAAAAAGAAAAAGAAATAAATAGATTTGATATTAAAGAATCTGATAATAATATAAACAATTTAAAATTCTATTAATAAATACTTTAAAATAAAACTATATGTAGTTGATATGATTTTGAATATATAATAATAATACAAATATAATATATATTTATTAATAAATTATATAAAAAAGTATATAATATATAAATTTTATATATTTAATAAAGAATATTCGCTTGTAAAAGATATTCACTTTCCCCAACTAAGAACCAGACAGCCGATCTCTAGAGAGCCGACTATTACACCCAGTTTTATAACATCATTCCTAAAACGTGATTTTAAATGTTTTGCAAAAAACACCTAAATATAAAAACCAAAATATATATCTCGATTAATATAACTTCAAATTTAATAAAAATTTTATTAAATTAATGCTTTTAATTGTTAGAATCATTATATTAATTTTTATATAATTTGAAACTATATTAATTCAATTGGAGGTGGGTAGTTGAAAAATACGATATTTGAAAGATTTCAAATTTCAACTTTTAATTTTATATTAATTTTTGTACTTTTTTAACTATCCACCTCCAATTGAATCAATATAGTTTCAAATTATATAAAAATTAATATAATGATTCTAA